>JACXGM010023099.1:0-16370 GCA_016801145.1 Umbra pygmaea | reverse complement strand
GATCAATGCAGACCGAGGAAAAGGGAAAGACCCTGCCCTGAAGTAGGAGCTGAAAGAGTTACAGGAACTGCGGTCTGAGGAACTTAATAATCCCCAAATTGGTCCAGTCTGAACATGAGATAAAAAGGGTTATAGAAACGTAATGTTCTAGGAACTGCAAAAATCCCTCTGGTCGGAAAGTGGCTATAAATTACACTTGCCTATACTCGGTATTGACATCTCAACGGGCTAATCACTGGCCAAAAAGGAACATGGCAACAAGTAAAATTTTAATTTAAAAACATTCTCCATTGTGAAAAGTAACCAATATTTTTTTGTTAAAAATAATGGAACGTTACATAGTGCAGCTTTAATCCACTAACTTTTAAAAAGCTAACAAAAAACTGTTTTAGTATTAGTAAACATTAAAAACTACCATATAGGATCCAGAGGTTAAAAACATCAAACAATAATACAAAATACAGACAATAGTGAAATTGCTAAATTGACATTTCACAATATCTAACTAGAAACAAACGCATATTATGGACAAAAAAATAAAGTGTATTTTCAAAAATTTGTTATTTTCTATGGGCAGAAATTTGTGCCATCACATACTGAATTTGTATTGTTTAACTTGAATAATTAAATTTAAAAACTGAATCTGAATAGCATAATTTGAAATGAATTTATTAGTTTGAAACTGAATTACAATAAAGTTTAAACTGAATTTAATATTTTTTTATATTCTAATATACACTCACCTAAAGGATTATTAGGAACACCCGTCCAATTTCTCCTTAATGCAATGATTGGGGCCAGATGGGCCAGTCTGAGTATTTCACAATCTGCTCAGTTACTGGGATTTTCACGCGCAACCATTTCTAGGGTTTACAAAGAATGGTGTGAAAACGGAAAAACATCCAGTATGCGGCAGTTCTGTGGGCGAAAATGCCTTGTTGATGCTAGAGGTCAGAGGAGAATGGGCCGACTGCTTTAAGCTGATAGAAGGGCAACTTTGACTGAAATAACCACTCGTTACAACCGAGGAATGCAGCAAAGCATTTGTAAAGCCACAACATGCACAACCTTGAGGCGGATGGGCTACAACAGCAGAAGACCCCACCGGGTACCACTAATCTCCACTACAAATAGGAAAAAGAGGCTACAATTTGCAAGAGCACATCAAAATTGGACAGTTGAAGACTAGAAAAAAGTTTCCTGGTCTGATGAGTCTCGTTCTGTTGAGACATTCAGATGTCTGTTGAGACATTCAGATGTAGCGTCAGAATTTGACATAAACAGAATGAGAACATGGATCCATCATGCCTTGTTACCACTGTGCAGGCTGGTGGTGGTGTTGTAATGGTTTAGGGGATGTTTTCTTGGCACAGTTTAGGCTCCTTAGTGCCAATTGGGAATTGTTTAAATGCCACGGCCTACCTGAGCATTGTTTCTGACCATGTCCATCCCTTTATGGCCACCATGTACCCATCCTCTGACGGCTACTTCCAGCAGGGTAATGCACCTTGTCACAAAGCTTGAATCATTTCAAATTGGTTTCTTGAACATGACAATGAGTTTACTGTACTAAAATGGCCCCTACAGTCACCAGATCTCAACCCGATAGAGCATCTTTGGGATGTGGTGGAACGGGAGCTTCGTGCCCTGGATGTGCATCCCACAAATCTCCATCAACTGCAAGAGGCTATCCTATCAATATGGGCCAACATTTCTAAATAATGCTTTCAGCACCTTGTTGAATCAATGCCACGTAGAATTAAGACAGTTCTGAAGGCGAAATAGGGTCAAACACAGTATTAGTCTGGTGTTCCTAATAATCCTTTAAGTGAGTGTATATACTTCAACATTCAGTTCGCACATTGCAAATTCAGTTCTAAAATTCCGATTTGCAAGTTCAGATTTCTACTGGGACAGCCATCCAGGGCCTTAAGGAAAAGCAATTGAGTGCCGATGCACGAGCTTGTCCACAGTCTCCATACCAGTCTATACCGCATCAGTTTTCACCATGTCGAAGCATGACCAAAGGTGACATTCTTAGGTTTGTATAAACGTATATAATATAAGACAAAGTTTTACAAGCTATACAAATGATAGCAGGACTTTTAGATCTGGATAATGTGGCTGTTTACGTGCTTAAATGAAAGATTTCGGACCCAGCCATATTTCATTAACTTGCATACTCAGACCAGGGCTCTGCAATTATGGCCGACGGAGCAAATAACAAAAACTACGTGGTACCAGGTAAATTTGCCCAATAGAAAAGCTGAAAAGGTGAGCCGTGTAGTCGAGTCGAGCTGTTTCGTAGCAATGGAAAAGTTTTAAGGTGAGTAGAGGCGAGGCAGGTAGAGTTGAGCCGGTACCGGTGTTGGACCAAAATTTGACAAAAGTGATGTGAGCGCGAAAGGATACGGGATAATCTTTTAAGATTTTGTTTCCGCCTGCTGGCAATTCTTTGAAACACAGCTAAATTAAACTTCATAGTTAGCCTGCGAGGGAGCAGGCTAGGTAAGCGGTATGAGTTACCTAGGATACTGAGCACGGACTCCGATGAGCCACAATACTAGAACGAAACTCTCACTTAATTTAGCGAGTCTTATTAAAATAAGCCTGGATTTTCTTTTATCTGCCTTGATGGAATACCCCCCAGGTCTCAAGACTTTTGTGTTCTGCTTGATCTTACTTCAGAGAAAGCCATTAAGAGTCCAAACCATCTGTATGCTAAAAACGTGTCACTTCTTCCTACCATCAAACTTCAGTTAAACTTCACGACCGTCTCAATTAGCGGCAGTTTGTCCAGGGAGCGTCCTCTCAGATCTTTCATGAGCTGCTTCAGCTCTGAGCTCATTTGTTTTTCAAGGATACGCCACAGTCTTTCAAACAAACCGTCACTCAAAGTGGCCATTATTTTCATTCCTAAGTATTGTTTTTAAAACACTGTGCACCATCACAAAATCCACTTTAGCTCTTAAGCATTATCATACAAATCTCTGCTGGCATGCTTTCAGTTTGAGAATCGAATTTCTCTGTTAAACAAAAATGAACCAGATGTAAAAGACAAGAGGGGGTTCAGTGAATCCAAAGAGTTGGTTGAAACACCTATTGGGGTAAATTGAGCCTCCGTTGCAACACCATCCCCATCTCAATATTACACAACGATAAAATAGGCCTTCAACTTGACTGTCTTATTGGACCCATTCCAATACACTCATGTCTTTCCCAAAGACTAGCTATATCAATACAAATAAAAAACTCAGGCTAAAAGGAAAAAGATCAAGAAACCTTAATATGACAATAGACTAGAATAACAGTATTGGCCAAATGAGTTTCATTTTGTCTACTTGTTTACATGGGCTACTTTTTCATCCACCCCATATAATTTTTCAGTGGCTACTATACATCTACCAGTACATATATGCGAGTTTTCATGCCGATTTTTTTGTTGTTGTAAAAAATTGTATGAAACAATAAATGTGTACAAGTGTACGATCCCACAGTCAAAGAAACGTGAAGCCTCGTATGGTTCTGAAATGGAAAAAAGTCAGTTAACCTTACCCTAACCTTAACCTCACCTTTCCCTAACCTTAACCTCACTAACCAAGCATGTTATCCGTGAACTAAACCTTCTCCAGGTACTTTATTTGTAACCGATTAGTCTATTCTTGGAAATGTTCTGTTAGAACGGCGATTCAATCCGTTCTAACAGAACATTTCTAGAACGGCGAGTACAAAAGTCCACATTTGAATTGCCATAGTCTGTCTACGTAATGCGGCAACATTTCCATTATGTACGATTACCCACTTTTTGCATGAGAATGCGTTGTACGGTCTATGCAGTAGCTTCTGTGCTGGGAAATCTCCCAGTGCTTAGAGGGTATCGTAGCAGGTTCCGTTTATTTGGCCACAAGAAACGTGAATCGTTTTACTGGCAAGTAAACAAAAGAACATTTAGGCTAGTGAACACAGCTCAGATTCTTCCACTAGCACTCCAACATAACAAATACCAAGGACAATGTAATTACAAAAACCTGAAAAAACGCTTTGAAGACCCTTAAAAAAACATTTCACTTTCCTCCCATCTTACCCCTCAAAAAACCTGTATAGCAAAATAATAGTTCTGACACACCCATTTTTGACCAGGCCCCCAAAAGACCTCAACAGTCCCGCCCACAGCCGACTCCGGAAGTAAGAATATAATACATTTTCTCCATTGACAATTCGAGAATATGCCATAAAATCGTAACTGTCGATGGTAGACTTAAAACCAGCTACGACATGACTAAGCGATTGTATATGCTCATACAGACACCAAAAATTCATGGGGCACCAACCTTGTTTTGGGATGAATGTATTTTATTCATGATGTCTTGGATAAGTACTTCATTACCCACAATCCTAAACCAGCAGTGATGCCTCTGATTGGTGGAACTCTGTGAAAAAGCTTTGCGTTTCCAACTCTGGCAGGCTGTCCGAGTCGTACGCCTGTGTCGTAGCAAAGAATATGGATAATTAGAGAACTGTAAATACGTTTACTGAGCTGTAGATTACATCATATTTCAAGAATGACATTGTGTAAGTGAAGTTGGCCAAAGTTAGATAATTTAAAGTAATGTAAAGGCGGAAAGATAACACTCGCAATGTTTTATGAAATGAGTAGTTCCTTTGTTCGGAATAAAAAATATGTACACAGTCTTGTACCTTTGACTTTTTTTGGGATTTGCGGTTCATTTTTTCACTCAATTATATTTTGTATGCTTATGAGTCACGTCGTAGCTGGTTAGCCTAAGGCATGGTGTAAAACTTTTTATATACAGATTTTTCCAGAAGTCAACGTGAGAAATTAATGGGAAATTTACTTCCGGAACCCAAGCTCTCTCGGACGAGGGGCAGGACTGTTGAGCTCTATTCAATAAATATTGACCTGTCCCATAGAAAGAATATTGTTCACTAACCGGCCACTTCATTAGATACACCTTGTTAGTACCGGGTCCACACTTTCGCCTTCAGAACTGCCTTAAGTCTTTGTGGCATACATTCAATGTTCAAGGAGCTGGAAATATTCCACAGAGATTTTGGTCCATATTGACATTATTGCATCATGCTGTTGCTGTAGTTATGTTGGCATCTCGAGGGGCTCGATTGGAGTAAGATCTGTCATGTTCAAGAAACCAATTTGAGATTATGTGAGCTTTGTGACAAGGCGCGTTATCATGCTAGAAGTAGGCAATAGAAGATGGAAACACTGTGGTTATTTGAGTTACTGTTGCCTGTCTATCGGCTCAAACGAGTCATTCTCTTCTGACCTCTACCATCAACATTTCTTCCCCATTCTGATGCGTTTTTTGGACTTCAGCAAATCGTCTTGACCATGTCTACATGCCTAAATGCATTGACTTGCATGCAACATGATTGGCAGCTTAGATATTTGCATTAATGAGCAGTTAAAAAAGGTGTACCCAATGAAGTGGCCGATGAGTGTACATTCCTTGAGGTTGTGATCCTGAATGTACATGTAAATAAAATGCTCAACCCCAATCTTTCCAAAAAGGCTCTGGATAAGTGTCAACTAAAATGAGAAGAAAATGTAAAATGTAAAAAACAAAATGACTCTGTTGTCCTCAGTAACCTCTCCCTCCAAAGCAGTGAGTCAGCTTTGTTAGGCATTGTGGGTTCATATAGATGTTCACCGTTTATGTTGACTTTCCACCAGAACCCCACTTCATGAGCGGACTTATTAACACATTTGTTATTTGTTCCATTTCTTCATGGTTCATGTTGGCTTGAGGCTCAACTTTTTATTCCCTTAGTTATGTTTCTTTCTCTCCCATACTCTGACTTTCTATCCATCCCTCTCTCTTTCTGTTTATATCTTACTCTCTTGCTTACCTCAATACTTTTCTCTATCTCTCTCTCTTTAGGCTTTTCAAGTTCTGAAAATACGTCCGAATTCTGTATCCTGCATCAGACATGCTGATTAATTCAGTTGACGATTGTCTCAATTGTTATTCCTCTTGTTTTGTGAATTAATCAGCAATTAACAACTTGGCCTTAATTGGACATGCACTCTTAAACTTTACACCTAGCACACCAAGAAGAGGAATGGCCACCCCACTGAGTCTGGATCCTCTCTAGGTTTCTTCCTGGGAAGAACATTACTGGGGGGGGTTTCCTAGCCATTGTGCTTCTATTTCACTTTGTTGCTCGCTCTTTGGGGTTTTAGGCTGGGTGTCTGTAAAATCACTTTGTGACAACTGCTGATGTAAAAAGGGCTGTATAAAATACATTTGATTTGATTGATTGATTGATTTGATTTATTGTTTCTCCCATTTGTTGCATTTGGACCAGATAATAACCCATTTTATGTAATACCCCTTTACTACCCACATTTAACATAAAGTAATATATTTCAATATTTTGTGATATTGTACAGTGAAACTACATTGCCAAACTCAGCAAGCAACATACCAAAGCATTGACAGCATTCACATAATATTATTCATAAATAAACACCAGGGGTTTGACATGTGGCTTTAATTAATATACAGAAACAGCACATGGAGGAGTCATTAAATATAATCTACATCCTCCCCACTTCTACACTTGAACATGCTAAGATGATACAAACCAGGTTTTTCCATCTATTTTGTACTGGAAAGTTATAATATACAATAAATATTGAAATACTGCAGATAACATTTTACCCTAATAACATTATTTGTATTTCTCACTATTAATAAGAATAATAAACCTTTATTTATATAGCCTTTCATACAGGGAATGGAGCTCAAAGTGCTTTACATCAATAAAGGTAAAAATCAGTAAAGAAATTTGCATTAATAAAAACATTAATAAAAGACAAAGAAATTTAAAAAAAAATTAAAATGTAAAAAGCATAGAGAATTTTTGCAGGCAAAGAAATAAAAATATAAATATGAAATGGACAGCAACATTGCAAAAGGGTTTTCCAAATTCCAAGGTTCTTACTATCTTATCTCCTCCTCTACTTCCTGTTTTGTGTCTGCTGTGGTCCCTTCCTTGCCTCCAGAATTTCCAACTCAGGGTTAGGATTAGAGGTCATTTAGATTAAGGGCTAAATTTACAATGACTTAACGCCTGCTTGTACATTAGTTAGAGCATTGGTAATGGCTGAAGTTTAGAAGGTAGCCTAAAAATTATGGATTGGTCTCTTTATAGTGGTCTGTTAAAAAGGTATTTTTCATAAAATCATACCTATTTGTCCTAACCAAGCGTGTTATCTGTTTCTGGTTTCAGGAGTGTATGTGCCGGCTGGAGTTCAACCAGGAGGTGCTGGTCTTTACCCAGGTATTGACTACATATGAATGCCAAACATAGCAAATTTCCAAAATAAAATAGTTCTTTACACAATTGATGATTAATGTTAGGGTGTGTCAATATGAAAGAAAATAATAAAACAAACATCATGATGTATTTAACATTCACAACAAAAAAATCAACATGCAATCCCTCCATACAACACAACATCTATATTGTAAAGGGATAACGACATATTGAGTCACAGTCTTATAAATAAATTGTCTCAAGCCTATAGTGTACAGCTACTCTATACGTCAACAACAAAACTAGCAATTCTCTGGTGACCTTCTTTCTGTATCACTCTGTATTACCGGTCTCCCATTCCAGGCTGTTCTCATGGTGATACGTACAAAATATACAAAATTGTAAAAAAACAAAACGTACGTCCACATGTGACGTATCCGGAGGCAGGAAAAAGTCAGTTTAGCTTAACCTAACCCTAAACTTAACCTCACCTTACCCTAACCTTAACTTCACTAACCTCGCATATTATGCATGAACTACGTTCCCCAAGTACTTTAAATTGTAAACAACTGGTCTATTCTTGGAAGTGTACCAGTAGAACAGAGATTTAATACGTAAAAAAACTAACTTTGATTGGCCAAATCGTAAGTCTGCCTAGGTAATGCTGCTAAATTTTTTATTACGTACAGTTACCCACATCTTGCCATGAGAATGCATTTCCCATTCTGTACATTTAACTATCCAAGTATCGGTAAATATAGATGGGATTTGAGCTCCCATTAAAAAAATCAAGTAGCATTTATAAAGAAAAGCAAGCCCTTAAATGATTTTCTCTCTCACGCCATACACATTGTACTGTCTTCATCTCCGTCTGGATAAACCATACCTCATTTTTCACTGTAACAACATTGAGGCCATAAATTACAATGAAATACGATGTATGGAAGCATGACCCTGTGCTCTCTTCTTGTCACTCAGAGAAACTGGAAGGTGTCTCTGTGCTACTGTTTCAAATTTATGGCACCCTATTTTCAGCTCAGAAGTAGTGCCCTTCAGAGGGTTTAGGGCGCCATGCGGGATATAACTAGAGAAGATTTAGTGCCCTACACACCATGGTGGTCTGGTCTGTGTGGAGATATCTGGTCATGCCAGAGACTAGAGGACACTGAGCTACTCCAGCAGATGGGGGACAAGCAGTTGAATTGAGGGAAGAAGTGAGAGCTGGAGAAGGGGGGGGTTAAACACATGAGGTTGTGTAATATATCATAAATGATTGTTTCTGATACTTTTTTGTTGTCTCTTGTTTGGTTTTACCAATAGCAGCTGGAACAGGCTACAAACCAGCTAAAACTGGGGGTGAGTGTTTGTCTCTTTGCCTAACTAACAAAGACTAACTAAAGTAGGGCAATTCAGTGGCTCTTGAAAGTATTCACCCAGATTTTCCACATTAATTTTACAACTTGGATTGAATCAGGAGCCACAGATCAACACTAGAAAATCAATAGTGTCACTAACAAACAAAATGTACAACTAGTTGTAAATTACAAATACAAAATGGAAATAAAAGTATTCATCCCCATTAGGCAGCCATTACATCCATGAGTCCAATTCAATGACTACCAGATTCCACATCCTGACACAGCAATTATTTACCCCTTCTTTTTGGCAAACTTCCTCAAACTTTGTAAAGTTGAGTGGGGACCTTTGGTGAACACCAATTCTTATATTCACATATTCTCAATTGGATGTGGTTGGGGATTTGACTGGAACATTCCAGGGCACTGGCCTTTTTGTTTATTACCACACTAGTGTGGCTTTGATATGTCAAAAATTCTCCCAGGTCCCAGCTCTCTTGCAGATTCTCTTCCAGGATTCCTCTGTGTCCGTTCTGCCCTCTATTTTACAAGCTTTTCAGATCTTGATGCAGAGAAGTCTCCCAACAGCATGATGCTGCAACCACCAATCTTCAGTGCAGGGATGTTGTTTTCAGGATGATGTGTTTTGACATGCACTAAAGATAGCACTGAAGCGAAAAGATCAGAACATACAGTACAATATTTTTTCAAGTTGGTCTCAGTCTCCCATATGCCTTCTGGCAAACTAGCTAAGATGTCATTAGTATTTTGTAACAATTCCTTTCTCTCATAAATGCAACTTTCGAGCTGTTGTGCACAGTTTCTCACAGCTCAGCTGAACTCTAGTCAATGTTGGTCCACTAGGCTGTGGCAAACTGGCCGACTAGCACCGGGCCATTTTAAATGGAAACATGCAGCATGAGTTCTTTGGAGTTACCATAGGCTTGGTGGTGTACTCCTTAACTGATGCCTTTCTCGCCTGGATTCTCAGTTATTTCAGATGAAATCTTCTAGACAGATTCACAATTGTGAGTGAATTCTCTCTTTTTGTTGAAAATAGACTTTATTCAATGAAAGATATTCAATGCCTTGGAGATGTACTTGCTCTTAAAGATCTATGTTCCAGATTGGCTCTGAATGTTCTTTTATATTCATTATGAAGTGTTTGTTAGGAATTGTGCTAATTAACTGTGTGACCTCCCAGAGACAGGTATATTTATCCTGAAATTACATCAAACATCTTAAATGCACACACGTTGACTCCATTGTAGTAATTATGTGACTTCAGAAGGCAAACGGTTGCACCACAGCTATTTCAGGTGTATGTACAGCAGTGGTCCTCAAACCCTTCCACGGAGGGCCTAGTGTATGCAGGTTTTTGCTTTTACCTTGTACAAGCCTGATGGAGTAGCTCAGTAATTGGTTAGGCTCTCCCCACCCCTGGCATTTTAGGTCCTAATTATGCTTTAATTGAAGGGAAAGACCAAAAACCAGCATACACTAGGCCCTCCATGGAAGGGTTTGAGGACCACTGATGTACAGTATATCTGTTTCATTTTCCACTTCATATTTGTAATTTATTTAAAAAAAATTGAAAACAAAGACTCCATTAATGTTGTAACACAAAACATATATGGAAAAGTCCAAGAGGATGAATTATTTTGAGAGCAACTGTATTCAGAGAGAAAATTATATTTGTATATTATGAGATTGTGAGACATTAATGTTTTTAAACAAAGGTTAGATTTCAGGACGAAGGTAGCAGCAAAACCAATTTCAGCCACCTAAAAATATTTAAAATATTGCCCATTGCTACCAATCCTGACAATTTTTTAGCTCATCCTTGCCTGCATAATATTGTGAAAGTCACTCAAATCCTTACGCTTGCCCATTTTTCCTGCTTCTTCATTTTGTCCTCAAAGTTGATGTGTTAGAAGCAGGAAAAATGGGACTGCTCACCCTTGTCCTCATCTTTACTATTGTGTGACAGCCATGCTTTACCAAATCATGACAATATTGCATTAGGAAAAAAATATCACAATGCAATGTACACAGTAACCCTGACGATATGTGAGTTCAATTTGAAGTTACATGTAAAATGTTCCCCTGCTAGGAATAGAGTTATAGGAGAGAAATATATTTGTTTTATCATCAGACACCCAACAGCTGCATACACACTAACCACCGTATAGTTACAGTGCACCTTGGGGTCTGCGTAGTGTAGTGCAGACCGGTATTTGGGATAGATAAGCCGAATCATTTACCTTGCCACGTCACTCTCCAGCGAGTCCGTGTATGCAGATTGGGCGCCTGTAAATTAATTCACGGAAGTAGTTGATGAGCGTAATCATCCCGTACATGATCTGATTAAAGGCTTCCGTGTTGGATGAGTATTGGCTTCTCAGCAACATAGATGAACCGCGTGCGCACCCCTCGCCATTCCGCATCTGTCCAAGGTGTTGCAGAGCTGCTGACAAAGCAGGGTCAGTGGGAATTGAGAGGGAAGGAAAATGGGAAAAAATACAACTTGCAGTACTGTGCACCACATAAACTATCACATCACCACCATGTTTTAGTCAGTGTGCTGCTATTGCACAATACTGCTGGAATAGAACATGCTTGATTTTGGCATTGTTTAGCCTACATCTGCTAAATGACTCCTCTACCATATTGCAAAGCTAAAGGTTTGAGATCTCTTCCACTTGGCCACAAGCTAAAATAATGTGGCTGGTTCTAATCTAAGAATGGCAGGCTATTGCGTACACACAAGCCTGTTACAACAACTTTTCTCATCGCTATGGTGGGTGTGATCATAGAATTCCGTGGGATTGACCTTTTATGTGAAGTACATATTGTAGTTTTATTTAAGCAAAGTGTTTCCCTTGGCAGCTTCTTTCCATGAATCTAAATTTATTACCTAGAAGCAACAAACATGTCAGAGTAAGGCAACATACAGTATGTCATCATGTGTACTGTAATACATTTGCAATGTTTTCTTAACCCTTAGATGTGTGACTCTGTCATTTTTATTATCTAAAGTGTTTATTGCTTGACAATGCTGTATTTCTGAAATGTGATCATTAACACAGACAGCTGTCCATTAGTTAGCCCTGGACCGATGCATACTGTACCGATTAAAATCAATGCATTATTCTTTACTAAAGTAGATAACTGGTTAGAAAGTTAACGAACTACTGTAGTAACATTTTTTTATAAAATTTATTATTTTTAGTGTCGGAGTTAGTGTGGTGGGCTGGGCTCCTGACCCTGGTCCACACACGCCCACTGGTGAATGGGTGACCTCTCTGTCGCCCCCTACATCCCTGTGCCCATAGCTTCTGCCTTCTACTGTACTTTTAATAATAATATAAAAATACACCCCCGTCCCCCAGAAAATGAAACCCTTTTTAATTAAGTAGCAAATGCTTGGTCTGTCCACAGTCAACTTAGACTGTAGCTCTTTTCCCAAAACATTACCAAATAGCTTTTTAGCTTGGGTCTTTTAGAAATAGAGCAATGTTGTAGGGGATGATTGGTTGATGAAAGGCAAATTAAGCCAATTCTATCATTTGTGTTCAGAGTTAAACATTTACATCCTGTTCTCACACCTTTCTATTATGTTTTTTTATTCAATACAATATATAAGTTTCTCTAACAATATGTTTGCTAATTTGTAAATAATTATTTGTCTAAAGGAAAGGAAGTATCTAAAGGAAGTATATTTTAAATTGCATTACAAAAAAAGATCATCAGGCAATAATTGCATATGTTCTCCTGATTGTTAATTTATGATATATTACTCATTCCTGTGTAGTTGGTTCTAAGTCTAACTAAAGGGATCTGAGAGTGTTTTTCAGAATGTGGGTCACAATACAGTAGCTATTTTTAACAGTTTAAATAATTTAAAAGAGATTTTTGAGGGAACAAAACAAAAATCAAATAGCATCATGTTTATACTATGTCTAAATTTTTCTCACCCCCTGATTCCTACATCAGGGTTACATACCGTAATATGGATTGATGTAGATTTTGTTGAGTATGATATTAATTTATGAATATGTTGATATTGATAACGAAGAAGATTTTGATCATGAAGGTGATATTGGTGAATGTTGATAGCATTGATTAATAAGGATGATATTGATTAAGGATGATGATGAAATTAATTAATTATAATGATGATATTATTATGTTTATCACACCATTATTTTAGCCCAGTTTCAGGGGGAGGATAGGGGATGTCGGATAGATTTGGTAATAACCAGACCATTCCATTCTCTGCAGCTGGAGTATATGGAGGACGAGGTGGAGGTGAATGCACAGGAGGTCACCCTGTTAATGGCATGATTGCAAAATTAGGAGTAGGTGTGTACTCATCCACAGAACATTTAAACTCAGGAGTAGGTGTGTACTCATCCACAGAACATTTAACCTTAGGAGTAGGTGTGTACTCATCCACAGAACATTTAAACTCAGCAGTAGGTGTATATTCATCCACAGAACATTTAAACTCAGGAGTAGGTGTGTACTCATCCACAGAACATTTAAACTCAGGAGTAGGTGTGTACTCATCCACAGAACATTTAAACTCAGGAGTAGGTGTATACTCATCCACAGAACATTTAAACTTCAAACTTAAAAAAGGATTTGAATGTACCTCCAGCACGTTGCCTATTTATTTCGAACATTGTGAACTATAAACTATACAATCTTACAGATGTAGGACCTTACATAGATCATTGTGTTGCAGGGTAACCTTAAGCCTGTTTGCAGAAGAACAGCCCATGCCAATTAGCAGAGGTGGTTAGTAAACAAATTACATTTACTTCGTTACATTTACTTGAGTAAATTTTTTCGGTAACTTGTACTTTTTAGAGTACATTTACAGATGGGTACTTATTACTCATACTCAAGTAAATTTCTAGTGAAAAAACTGTACTTTTACTTCGCTACATTCGGTGGCGTTCCAGCGCTACTGTCAAATGGTAATAGTAAGGTAATATGACTTGTTCGCAGGTCTCGCGAAACATTGGAGAGGCTGCTTCGCGAGAGGTGGCTACGCATCAATCACCCGCTTATATTTAGCGTGCGTTTAGTTGAAAATTGGAGAGGCTCCTTCGCGAGAGGTGGCTACGCATCAATCACCCGCTTATATTTAGTGCGCGTTTAGTTGGAAGGTGGTGGCCAAAGCAGAGGAAGATGTGTGCGAGCTATCGGAGGCAGATCACCTGTGGCCTCAAGTTCAGTCTATGTTTTCACTCCAAGACATCAAAAAGAATAGTTCATAATCATGATGCATGCTGTGTGCACCAAAACGAACTGACATCTCAACATACAAGAATTCCACCTCCAACCTGAAAAAATATGTAGCGGTTAAGTGTCACAACGATGCCTATATTTGAACACTATTAACTGTAATTTAGTAACTTTGGGCATTTTTCCCTTATTGTAATATTATTTCACACACTGTCCGAGTGTTTTTCCTCATATGCGCTCTTGTGCAAGCAATGGCAAATCTTGTGAAACACACGTTCACAAACAAACATACATTTTCATATCCTTTTTTTTTCAGAAAACCTAAACAAATTGAATAGTCTAATGTGACGTCTTGCATTTATACACAAATTCGGACAGACACCTCACTAAAGTGTAGAAAATACATACAAACAAAAACAGGATTGTATTTTATTCGTACCTAAAGAATGCATATACTTAAAAATATAGGAACAAAGTATGTTTTAAAAGAGGAGAGCTCTGGTTAGTCCAGCACACCATTCATTAATGATATAGAAGTTCATTTACTGAACCTAAACATAGGATCTTGATAAAAATGTTTATTTTTTGAAAATTAACTCTTTATATATATATACATATATACAGTCGTATGCAAGATTTTAGGCACCCCTGACAATTTCCATGATTTTCATTTGTAAATAATTGGGTGTTTGGATCAGCAATTTCATTTTCATCTATCAAATAACTCAAGGACACAGACATGTTTTTGAAATGAGGTTCATTGGATTAACAGAAAATGTGCAATATGCATCAAAACGAAAATAGACAGGTGCATAAATTTGGGTGCATCCAATCATTTAAGGTGGCCACTTGCAAATTGTTCTCTTTAACTCTCTGAAGAGTGGCGACATGGGGGCCTCAAAACAACTCTCAAATGACCTGAAAGCAACGATTGTAAGCAGAACAATGAAACTTTCAAGGAGAGTTATGTGAAAGCTCTCCAAGTAGTCTGAAATTCAGGGTTTTTGCTTCTTATCGATCAGATCGAAAGTAACTAGTAACTAACTACTTGAGTAGTTTTTTCATCGAATACTTTCTTACTCTTACTCAAGTAACTTTTACGGTTGCTACTTTTTACTTTAACTTGAGTAAATATTCTCATAAGTACTTGAACTTTTACTTGAGTACAGATTTTGGCTACTCTACCCACCTCTGCCAATTAGACATAACTTACACAATTATTAACATTTCCTGATATCTTTCTCTTGTAACAAACAAGCATATAATGTTAATATATTTTAGTGTATCATATTCAATTCAAGTTTCAAGTCACTCTACCCTTGCCCACATTTCATTAGGAACAGTTATGTAGTAGTTCCCTTACTATTCAGCTAGTAGTCAGCTAGAATATCCTGTTATGCTTCAACTAGGAACATTTCTTTCATGCATTGTTATCTTACAGACATTATTGGAGTGTTTTAAAGAGGAAGGAAATTAGAGTTTGTACTGAAAGTCGGTGGGCAATGTACTGTAGCTGTTAGCTAATATGTATAGAATGCTTTGTGCATGCCAAGTGTGGGTGAGCCCTGTAGGTTACAGCTTGCTGTCGTTCAATGCATCGAGTGGCTTGCAGCCACATCTCTCTAATCACTGCAGTGTTTTCATCACGATTGTGTCGCCTTGGCTCTGCGACTTTTGGGGAAGTCCTGTCTAGGGTGTGACCCAGTGCATTCCGTTGATGAGAACAAGGGGACCCGGTCTCCTCCACCCCTCAACCGCCCCCTACCCCCATCACCCTGCTTTTACTCCATCCCCTCACGCCTCCTAAAGAACCGGAGATTACAGACTGAGTGAGGTCGGGCAGAGAGTGAACTGACATCATCGCCACCCTAACACAATGATGCCAACACACTGATGAATGTTTTTGTAACATTGGGTCGACAATATCTGGAAACCTTCATGTGGAAGTTTTGACACTGCCCTTTCCCCAACAATACTGCAGTGTAAACATTGCTTATGCGCTATTCCAGTGTAGAATACAGTGTTCGGGTATTATTAATATTCTGCCATTAATTTCCCACTACCACAGATGCAGTATGTGCTTGGAGAGATAAGGAATGTAATAATCCTTGTGAGGTCAGATAAGCTTTGGAACAGCTTACAGTAGGCTTTTTGAGTTTTTACTTCGGCCCTTTTAACACGTCAGTGAGTTTCAGAAAGCTGGGGACATTAGGTGGAAGTTGACCTTGGCTGGCATCATCAGGACATGGGAAGTTAAGTAAAGTTCTCCAACTTCCCTGCACTGTAACATTCTCTTTCTTTCAGTCTGTTTGCCAAGCAGAAATTAGATCATTGATTAGACAGAAAATAGGCAATATGTGTCCTGTACCTGAATAAATATGTCCTTTAACATAAACACTTATTTTGTCCCAAAATAACTACCTCACAATGGAATATACCAAAACAAGGTTCAAGGCCACC
>JACXGM010023097.1:5236-16476 GCA_016801145.1 Umbra pygmaea | reverse complement strand
AAAGTTTCATTGGATATGTATCAGAGGCAGAATTGAGGGTATCTGAAGTCTTGCTTGTCTGGTAACAAACTACCCTTCATTTCAGCTGTGCGCCGCTCCTGCAGCTCCTTCAGCCTCCTCTGGTTACCAAAACTCAGTATTTGCGCCAATCGCCTCGGCAGCAAACTCAGACGAGGCAGTTGAAGTTGAGAACTGCAATTTCATACAATGAACCATTATCAAACAGACGTTTCAAGCCAATCGTAATGAACAAATCAATTATACACCTACCCTACCACATGTATTGGTGTGACACTAATCGTTTGGGCTGTTCATCTACCAAAAGTAAAACTAATTCTAATCCCAATAAACATAAACGAATGCAATTTCAATACTGCCTAATCTAGTCTACAATTGAGGTAGGCTAAAATAAATAAAACAAACTGAAATACTTCTTAGTCTCTTGTTTTTCAACCCTATATTTACGGATTACGTTTGAAAACAGTACACTATCTCAAAATGTTTATGCCTTGTATCATACATTACATACCTCAGTGGACATGGCTCCGTGCGTTCACCGGCTTCTTTGAAAACAAATGTACATGACCGAAGGGGGGGAAGAGAGTCGGCGAAAAGTTTTTACGACAGTGTTGACATATATCTATTCCGAAGCTGTAGGGGGAGCTCTAAGGAGAAATCTGCGAGCAAAAACCGTGAAAACAGCGAAGAAATGGCCCAAACTGCATAGCTCCGCTTTAAACACTGGAATTGACTTCCCCTGACCTTGATACGGGTCAAGAAACCTTTCTGGGACTTTGTAATCACCTTTTTCAGAAGAAATTAAGAACAGTTCAAAAGGGTGCCCAAACCTTTTGTGTCACGTTAACTTTTGTTTATTTTTAATATAATGATTGCCAGGTGGCATGTTTCACTTTGTAGACATCAGGTCAATCTAGGTTCACAGAAAAATTGATTGTAAAAATATTTCCAGAGGTGACCAAGATTTTGCATAGAACTGTACAATATGTTTTTGTTCTCAGAACCTGAAACACCAGTCGAAGTTATAGAAACAGTACTATTGTTCTTAGTTTTAGACCTTGTATAACAATTGTATTAATAGATATGGTATCAGGTAAAGTAACGTAACATTGTATTCTGTGCTATTCAGGATCTGCATCCAACCACTGGCTGTCATTGTTTAGTGAAATTATGAACTGTCAAGTGCTGACATTCTATCTTGCCCCATGGATGTGGCAAAGAAAAAGGCTAGTTCTCTTACCAGGTGTTGTAACAACCGCTCCCATAGGGAAGCCATTAGCAATGCCCTTTGCCATAGTGACTATATCTGGCATGACATCGTGACCTTGGAAACCCCAGAAGTGATTTCCTGTGCGTCCGAATCCGGTCTGGACCTGACCAACAAAGAGGTGGCAGAAACATACAATATACTTGAAAAGGTAAAACGAGGGCATCAGTTATTTATAAGTAAATGTAATGTTAATTTGTAAAACTTTTGAAGCTTTTAGATTAGGCTTAACCCTGGAATTTAAAGTGTTATTCAATTTGCAGTTTGTATCAAGCAAGACCTTAATGATACATTAATAGATATTAAAAAAGTATGTACAGAAGATAGAATACAGAGGACAAGCATCTAACCTCATCTGCAATGCAGAGCCCACCTCTCTCTCTCACAAGTTTGTAGGAGTCTTTCAGGAAGTTTGTGGGGTATTGCACAGCTCCTCCAACTCCCTGCAGAAATAAAAAAAGTACAACATATAAAATAATCTTACAGTTAAACATAATGATGGGGAATATCTGTCAGATAGAAAACAATCACAATGGCTTGTTTGGCTTTATAAGGTTCATATAGCACACATACAGTAAAGTCCAAAAATACTTGGACATTGACTAAATGATTACTATTTTAACTTTCTACCACAGCATATTGGAGTTGAAATTAAATAATGAATATTAGCTCATAGTGCAGTCTTTAAAGGGTAATTTGCTGGTATTTATTTCGAAATAGGGTGAATAGTCTAGGAACTACAGCACTTTTTATGTGGTCCCCCTCTTTTTAAGGGTCCAAAAATATTTGGACAATTGGCTGCTCAGCTGTTCCATGGCTAGATGTATTTCATTCCTTCACTAGTTAATTTACAATAAGCAGAAAAAAGGTCTAAACTTGATTTCAAGCCTGGCATTTGCATTTGGAATCTGTTGCTGTTAACTGTCAAAAGAGCTGTCACTGCCAATAATGCAACCAATCATTAGTCTGAAAAGTAAAACAAGCCAATCCGAGAGACAACAAAAACATTAGGTTTGGCCAAATCAACTATTTGGTACATTCATAACATGAAAGAACGCGCTGGGGACCTCAGGAACACCAATTCCAAGACCTTGAAGACCAGGGAAAAAACCCTTTACAACAGTGCAGCCCCAAAGCCTACTGCAAAAGCAACCGTAGACTTGCAAAAAAGTGGAATGTTCTGGAATGCCAAGTCAATCACTTGACCTGAACCGTTCCAAAGTGGCCCATTATAAATCCCATCAAACACATATGTAAAGAGATTAAACTTCATTTGATTTGGATGTAAATACCCTCAAACTAAAGCTGATAGTCTTTTAATTTCCTCCAATATGCTGTGGTAGACAGCTAAAATAATGATTACTTAGTCAATGTCCAAATGTGAATTTATGGGCATAATTGTAATTAAAACCATATAGGTAATTGCTTGAACTTAAAAAGAAATATTGTAGGTTTAGCAAAGGCCTGTCTCTTTATGTTAGTTATCCTTTGTAAATATAAGGACAATACTGAAGAGTTGGCTTCAACTTTTTGTTCGTTCTTCATATCCTATCCAATATCCTACACTTCTTTAACTGTAAGTATTTATTTCAAAGTGAAACAAAACAGTTTGTTGATGAACTGGCGTTATGTGCTTACTTCTTGTTGCATAGTGTTTGTCATGCATGACCAGCAGATGGCAGGTGTCAACAGAGACTGAGAATGGACTCCTACTATATATTAGTATTAAAGGACAACTCCAGTGCAAAATGAACCTAGGGGTAAAACACAATTTGCTTACAGTTCAGCTCACGTAGCACAGAGTTTGTGGTTTGACTGATCGAGTCTGTTTTCCGAAAGATGGCGCCTGGCTGTATACATGAACGGTAATGTCTTTTAAACTATATTTCTAATAAACTGTCTGTACACTTACAAAGTTCTCAATGCTTCAGTTTGCATGTAGGGAGCCTCATTATTCTAATGTGGAAGTGTGGTGCTATTTTGAGCCTTGTTAATGGTCTATAAATGCGATTTATATTTACTTAATTCGTGCCCTCATAACTAGCGTTATAAGGTAATTATCAGTTCGCACTAAAACTGGGGACATTCGATTAGCATTAAAACATATCCCATAGAACGGTCGACTTGGTACCAATGTGTTATTAATCCCTAGGTTCATTTTGCGCTGGAGTTGTCCTTTAATTGTGTATTTTCTGTATTTTAGTTTGTGTTGTCTTTCATTCAGTACTTTGCATGTAGTTATTAGTTATTATGTATATCCCTTTAAGAATTTGACGGCTCTCTCTGGTTTGGCCATTTCTAGGATAGGTTTAGGTTAGGCTGGGAGCTACACTAAAATGTAAGTTGATGTTTATGTGTACGCTCTTTTCTTGTATGTTAGCTGTCAGTGTTTATGCCACTGTGTTGTGCACTCACTTCTACTCTTCGCCTGCACTCACTTCTACTGTTTGCCTGCACTCACTTCTACTGTTTGCCTGCACTCACTTCTGCTGTTCGCCTGCACTCATTTCTACTGTTTGCCTGCACTCACTTCTACTGTTTGCCTGCACTCACTTCTACTGTTTCAGTCTCCCTCCTTCAATACTACAACCACACCAATACGTGACAGTGTTAAGCAGACAGAACACTCAAATTAATAAGAAATTATACCATAATAGGTTCTCCGAAGAAAGCAGCAATGTGACTTGGAACACTGGTTGCAAAGACCTCTTTCAGCTGTCCAATGTATTTGTCATTTGCCATACACACACCTGTAATAATAGAATGTATGGCATGATTCATGTAGTGAAATACATATAAATTACAGAAAAATCCAAACAGGGCAGACAGTTTCACATGGATGTAAAATATCCATATATTTAGTAAACTCCAAAATTATTTATTTTTTTAGCTGTTATCCACAAGTTTGGACTTGACATACAATGACCACATACTTAATTTATTACATACATTTTTTGCTCAGTCTTTCTCTGCAATTTTGTCCAGTTTGATATTAACTCCCTGCTTTATCAAAGCAACTCCCAAAAGACTCAAGACAGTCAATGTTGATGTGTCCCCCAAAGCACAGTGGATGTCATTGGTTCTTCCAATAAGTGCTCGCTCAACCAGGAGATTATGAGAACGGAATACTGCGCTGGATGGAATGCACTTCTTCTATATTTAGGAAGGCCTTCTATCTTCATTCAACTTACACTCAAACCATTACAAGGAACCACTAGTGCATTTACAAGAAAAAGGCAAGCACATTTCAAGATGTTAAGGATCTTGAAATTTGCTCCATAGAAGAGTGGTTCAAGATCCCTCCAAAGTGTGTCCCAACCTTATCAGACTTTTGCTGAATAGAAGAGTGGTTCAAGATCTATGAAGGTAAATATGGTGCAAAATGTGAGAGCACGTAGATGTGATGTGAGCACTTGTAGAATATGATGTGAGAACGTGTACAACTAAAATTGAACTCGTAGGTGTGATGTGAGCAATTGTAGAATATGATGTGAGAACTTGCATAACAAAAATCTGTACTTGTATGTTAAAATTTTCACTTGACTAAAATAATCACAAGTGAGCTGAATTTGAAGTCAAAGGGAAAAAAACACGAGAGCTTGTAGTAAAAAAGATGTGCTTAAATTTACTGGCATATTTTTTTTCAATTGACTCACTTTTCCAGTACAACCACAACTCGTTGATCACAACCTCTCGAATCGTTCTCTACAACCTCACAACTGTGCTATATTGCATCATAAAGTGACGAATCTGCACGCCTTCGCTTCTGCTATTATTTCTTGCGATACATTTGGTTCAAAACCAACTTGCACTTGTACCTGTGAAAATGGAGAGGATTGGACTGTGTTGGCCTTGGAGAGACATCACTTCCTGAAAATCCTTCCTACTTTTGCTAGCATGTCTAGGGAGGCGCGAGATTCGCGAACTGCGTAGGCTGTGGCAGAGGTCAGATTGGCAGATCATGACAGCTGTACTGTGACTGAGGTCGGCATGAAAGGGAGTTCAGATGGGAGTGGGGATATTGCCGATGTAGGGGGAAATTTTGAGGAGTCACCATATGTAAGGAGAAAGAAGCGTGCACGGGAGAAGGAGGGTGGTGAGTATAGTTCGAGAGATGGGAAAGGGACATCACGGGAAGAGGAGGAGTTGGGATGTAAGGTATTAGTGGTGTTTACAGCCCCGACAGGGAAGGTGATGCTCCTGATATCACTCACTGCGGCGATCAGGACACAGGTTGGAAGGGTGAAAGATGCAAGGTGTTTGAGTGGTGGTAGGGTACTTATCGTGGTGGATAGTGACTCACAAAGGGATAAGTTACTGAAGTTGGATGTGTTGAATGGGGGTAAGGTGAAGTGTCAGTTGCCTGGGCGTGCAGCGAAGGTGAGAGGGGTGATCACGTGGGTGCCGGAGGATCTGTCAATGGAGGAGCTTAAAAAGGTGGTGTCGGGGGGTATGGTGGTGGAAGCAAGACGGATGAGCAGTAGGTCGGTGGGGTTAGAGAAGGTGAGTCCGACAGTGTTGGTGGAGTTTGGAGGGCCGCTGCTGAGTAGGGTGCACATTGGGTGTCTCAGTTTTTATGTGAGGGAATATGTGCCAGCGTCACTGCTGTGTTTTAGGTGCCAGCATATGGGGCATGTGGCTGCTGTGTGCAGGGGGCAGGGTAGGTGTGCTAGGTGTGGGGGCCCGCATGAGTATGGCAAGTGTGGGGAAGGGGAGAAGGTGAGGTGTTGCAATTGTGGTGGGGAGCACAGTGCTGCATTTGCGGGGTGTAGGGTGTAGAAGAAGGCAGCAGAGGCGCAGTGGTTTAAAGTGGTGAATAAAGTGATGTATGCTGAAGTGGTGCAGAGAGTGGGAGGTCTTGGGGTGGGTGTGCAGGTAGAGAAGGAGCAGGGTGCTGGGCCGGTGGTTGAGGAAGCTCTGGTTGGCCGCAAGATGGTGGTGGCTGAGATGTGTAAACATGAGTGTGGGGTTAATAAGGATTTGTTGGTGGTGGACAGGTTTGGATTTGTGGCGTTTATGTGTGGTGTTGTAAATATCAGTGATCAGGTGAAGAAGAAGTCTGCTCGGATAGCTGAGGTGGTGCGGTTGGCTACGAGGTATATGGGTATTAATTACATTACGGGGCAGATGATGCACAAGGCGTTGGCTGCAGCACAGGGTGTGGGGGGTAGAGCATGCAGTGACTTAGGATGGTGTTTGTGGTCCTTCAATGGAATGCAAGGAGCTTGGTGGCTAATGGACAGGAGTTTAAGAGGTTTGTGTATGGGTTGGATGTGGTGCCGGATGTGGTGTGTGTGCAGGAAACATGGCTTAAACCTAGTTTGGACTTTGTAATTCCAGGGTTCAGGTCAGTTAGGTGTGATAGAGTGGAAGGCACAGGTGGGGGTTGTGCTACGTTTGTTAAAGAGGGGGTGGATTATAGACAGGTGGAGGTTCAGGTCACAGATTGTGTGGGCATAGAGGTTATGGGTTTTAGGGAGAATATAGGGATTGTTAATTATTATAACCCCTGTGAGCAGCTGGTGTTAGAGAGTTTGGATGAGGTTGATAGGAGGTGCAGTGCTGGTAAGGTGATGTGGTGTGGGGATTTTAATGCGCCTAACGAGGTGTGGGGTAGTGTGAGGTCGGATGGTAATGGTAGGACAGTAGAGGAATTTATGGGGTGTCGTGGGCTGGTTTGTATAAATGATGGGAGGGGCACTAGGGTTGATGTTGTAAGGGGGACGGAATCATGTCTAGATTTGACACTGGTGTCTGCTTCGTTAGCGGGGAGGTGTGAGTGGGAGGTGTAGCGCGAGACTACAGTAGGAAGTGATCACTACTCTGTGGTGTGTAGAACAGAGGTAGGGGTGTGTAGACAGGATAGAGGGGTGTCTCATAGGTGGTGTATTGGGAAGGCAGACTGGAAGGAGTATGAGCGTGTGTGTGAAGGGGTGTGTGGGCAGGTGTTAGAGGATGAGTCAGTCGACTGCAGTGCAGACGATTCCGGTGACTAAAGGTGGAGGTAAGAGGAGGGTGGTGCCCTGGTGGACGGATGACTGTAGGGAAAGTGTGAAGGAGAGAGATGGTGCGTTAAAGGTGCTGAGGGCAGGGCTGGTGGAGGGTAATGTAAGGGATTATCAAAGGAAGAGAGCGGTGGCAAGGAGGACAATTACAACAGCTAAAAGGGAGGCGTGGCGGGAGTTCTGTTCAACTATGGGGAGGGGGACAGGTCTGGGTAAGGTGTGGGGGATGTTTAGGAAGATGTTGAGGAAGGGTGCTAAGGGGATTCCGGCATTGGTAGAAGGTGGTGTTACCGTGGTTACTAATGTGGATAAAGCTAATGTAATAGGTAGGGCATTTGAGGCTGTGCACCGGGGAGATCATATTAGTGAGGAAGGTAAGAGAAGGCAAGCAGATGGGCTTCGGGCACATGGTGATGTCATGGTGAGGAGGGGTGAGACGGGTGAGGTGATGGATGTTGAGTTTACTATGTATGAATTGGTGAAAGCCTTGCATGGTTGTAAACGGACAGCCCCAGGAGAAGACAGGATTTGTTATGTTATGGTTGAGAACACGTCAGATAGTGTGCAGAGAGCAGTATTGGAGTTATTTAATAAGGTGTGGAGGGATGGGATTGTGCCAAATTGGTGGAAAACAGCGGTGGTGTTGCCCTTTTTAAAGACAGGCAAGGACCCTACAAAGGCAGCTAGTTATAGGCCTATAGCGTTGACATCTAATTTGGGGAAAATAATGGAGAAGATGGTGGTCAGTAGGGTGGTGTATTTTTTGGAGCAAAGGGGTTTGGTGAGTGCAGCACAGAGTGGGTTTAGTAGGGGTAGGTCAACGGCAGATGCGCTAGTCACGGTGAGCACAGAGATAGCTAAAATGTTAACAATGAAGGAGGTGATGTGTGTGGCGTACTTTGATGTGGAGAAAGTGTATGATACAATGTGGAGGGAAGGTTTATTGATTCAGTTGAGTGCTTTAGGTGTAGGTGGTAGACTGTATAATTGGGTTGTGAGCTTTTTGTTTGGGAGGGTGTTCCGGGTGAAAGTGGGGACGGACCTGTCCTGTAAGTTTAGGGTTGTCAATGGGACGCCACAGGGGAGTGTGATTAGCCCAGTATTATATGAGGTGATGATTAATGATATGTTTGGGGCACTGGGCCACGGGTTGGGGGTTGCACTGTATGCTGATGATAGTGCAGTGTGGAACAGGGGGAGTAATGTAGAGTGGGTGATGAGGAAGATGCAGGAGGCAGTCACAGTGGTGGAGGAGTGGTCATTGATGTGGGGGTGCAGGTTGTTGGTGGCCAAGTCATGTTTTATGGTTTATTCTAGGAGGAAGGTCACAGGTGTTAGTTTGCGTCTGTATGGGCAGGACTTGCTGCGGGTGTCTGAGTTCAAGTACCTGGGTGTGTGGTTTGATGAGAAGTTGACGTGGAGGGTACATGTGAAGTATGTCGGTGTGAGGTGTAGGAGGGCTTTGAATCTCATGCGGGTGGTGGTGGGTCATGATTGGGGAGCACAGAGGCACACTTTGTTGTGTATGTATCAGGCGTTGTTTTGTGTATGGGTCTGCAGCTAAGTCGGTCCTGAAGGCCCTGGATGTGGTTCAAGCTGTGGCGTTGAGGTTGTGTTTGGGGGCCTTTAGGACCTCACCGGTGGAGAGTCTGCAGGTGGAGGCAGGTGAAGGCAGGGGAGATGCCATTGGGTATGCGGTGGGATAAGCTTGCAATGGCTTACTGGGCACGATTGAAGGGTAGTGTGGAGGGACATCCGGCAGTGGTGGCTGTGGGTGAGTTCTGGGAGCGTGTAGTAGGTAACATAGAGGTGTTTGGGTGGGTGATTGGGAAGTTGGTGGAGGAGTATGGGTTACATGAGGTGGAGGTGGGCCCTACGGTGGCTTGGGGGTGTGTGCCACATTGGTTGTTTCTGGTTCCGTGGGTCGATCTGAGGCTGTTGGAGGGTAGGAAGGAGTTTGATGAGGGTAGTATGGGTAGGTGTGTGCAGAGGTATGTAAGGCAGGGCTTTTATAAGTTTGTGCAGCTGTTCACAGATGGGTCTAAAGATCTGTCCACTGGGCGGGTAGGTGTGGGTGTGTATGTGCCTCAATTTAATGTGCAGGTGGTACAGAGGGTCACAGACCAGGTGTCAGTGTACACAGCGGAGATGGTGGCAGTGATTCTTGGGTTGAGGAGGTGGGGTCTATGTGGGTGGTGGTGTGTTCAGACTTGGCAGCGGTTTTGGGGAGCATCCGGTCTGGTAGGTATCATCATAAAATTTTCATCATCATAAAGTTTGCTGACGACACAACCATCCTAGGTCTTATCTCCGACAATGATGAAACCGCTTACAGAGAGGAGGTAAATGCCTTGGCTACCTGGTGCCAGAGCAACAACCTTTCTCTCAACGTCAGCAAGACTAAGGTGATGATAGTGGACTTTAGGAAACGGCAGAGGGAGGGTCTTGCCCCCATACACATCGATGGAGCTGAAGTCGAGAGAGTTCCAGAGTTCAAGTTTCTCGGTGTGTTCATCAGTGACGACCTCACATGGTCCCGTCAGACAACCTCGGCAACAAAAACTGCCCAAAAGCGCCTATACTTCCTGAGGAGACTCAAGAAGTTTGGCATGTCTGCCAGGATTTTAACAAACTTCTACAGGTGCACCATTGAAAGCATCCTTTCAGGTTGCATTACAGCATGGTACGGCAGCTACTCCACTGCTGATTCCAAGGCCCTTCAGAGGGTGGTGAAGTCAGCGGAGCACATCATAGGCTGCTGTCTCCCCTCCGTGGAAGGCATCTACCACAAGTGATGCCTGAGGAAAACACAGAATATCCTAAGAGACCACAGCCATCCAGGCCGTGACCTTTTCTCACTGCTGCCATCTGGTAGACATTACCGGAGCATCAAGGCACGGACTACCAGATTAAAAAACAGTTTCTTTCCGCAGGCCATTTGGCTGCTCAACATGGAACATTGACCACAAATCACAAATCATTTCTTGAGCCCTGACAGTCTCTGGTCACTTTATCCACTCTACATCTGATGTAGAAGAATTAAATGCACCTTTAAAAGTAATTTTCCATGCCATATTTTATAATATTTATTACTTCTGCTGTCGTACACTCTCTGGACCACTGCTCAGTACATTGAGGGCCTGATTTACTAACACCAGCGCAGTTTGCACTGCGTCTGTTTATGCGAGTTCGGTAATTGCGCACGCTATGCTTCCACATTTAGCGTGGTATTTATCAAACCCGATACCCATTACGCAATCAGCGCATACTCCGCCCTCCATTAACGCGCCTCTAAAAGCGCAAACAATGGCCCCGTATGTATCTATCATGGATCTCCCTAAGTAAAAAGAAAGCGCAAGCGTAAATTTAGTGAAGATGAAATTAACATCTTAGTGCATGAAGTAACAGCAAATCTGATATATATTACAGGGCAGAACATCCACACCCTCGGAAATACATCCAATTTGGATTGCCATAACAAGTTAAATCAACTCGTTATCTTTTTAAATCTTGAGGATTTAAAAAGAGGAAAACCGGTTCAGGTCCACCAGAAATAGACACGCTAACTAGGGGGTGCAGCAAATACACATTGCCGAACAAGTGGAAGGTGTAGACGGCATATATACTCCAGAGACCTCTGTAGAGAATGAAAGTATGCGTGGTTTGTAATAACACTGTTGTGTTCGCGTTTGGCATATATATGCATTGGTTTAGCCTATATCATTGATATGTAAAGCCAACCGATGTGGTAAAGTAATTAAAGAGTGTTATATAGGTCAATAATCGCAAAATTGCTTATCAAAAATGGAACAGATGGAGGCATTTGTCTTTTTTGTGCCAAGTGTATTTGATGCTATGTTTAAAACTTGTTGCTGTCACTGCTGCCATTGATGTAGCTATGTTTGAACACACAGGAAAATGTGCTTGCTGGTTTAGACCTGCTTTTATGA
>JACXGM010023096.1:0-16677 GCA_016801145.1 Umbra pygmaea | reverse complement strand
CACTGACGGCACACACCGCCCTCTCACATTTGGAAAAAGGGAACACATACGTGAGGATGCTGTTTGTGGACTACAGCTCAGCATTCAACACTATTGTTCCTGCTAAGCTCATTTCCAAGCTCAGGATCCTGGGTTTTAACTCCTCCCTTTGCAACTGGATCCTGGACTTCCTAACGAGAAGACCCCAGATGGTGAGAATAGGCAACCTTACCTCTTTCACAATGACCCTGAGCACCAGAGCCCCACAGGGCTGCGTACTCAGTCCCCTCTTGTACGCTCTGTTCACTTATGATTGTGTGGCCACATGCAGTTCCAACACCATCATAAAGTTTGCTAATGATACAACCATCCTAGGTCTCATCTCCAACAACGATGAGACTACTTACAGAGAAGAGGTAAGAGCCTTGGCTACCTGGTGCCAGAGCAACAACCTCTCTCTCAACGTCAGCAAGACAAAATAGATGATAGTGGACTTTAGGAAGTAGCAGAGGGAGGGTCCTGCCCCCATACACATCGATGGAGCTGAAGTCGAGAGAGTTTCAGAGTTCAAGTTCCTTTGTGTGTTCATCAGCGACAACCTCACATGGTCCAGACAGACAATCTCTGTAACAAAAACTGCCCAAAAGCGCCTATACTTCCTGACGAGACTCAAGAAGTTTGGCATGTCTGTCAGGATTTTAATAAACTTCTACAGGTGCACCATTGAGAGCATCCTCTCAGGCTGCATTACAGCCTGGTACGGCAGCTGCTCCGCTGCTGATCATAAGGCCCTTCAGAGGGTGGTGAAGTCAGCGGAGCGCATCATTGGCTGCTGCCTCCCCTCCGTGCAAGGCATCGTCAGAACATCCTCAAAGACCACAGCCAACCAGGCCGTGAACTTTTCTCACTACTGCCGTCTGGTAGACGTTACCGGAGCATCAAGGCACGGACCACCAGACTTAAAAAAAGTTTCTTCCCCCAGGCCATTCGGCTGCTAAACATGGAACAAAGACACTGATCGCAAATCGTCTGTTGAGGGGTTGATTCCATTTAAGTTGGAGGTCGATGCCAGTTCTATTGGGGGTTGATTCCATTTAAGTTGGAGGTCGATGCCAGTTCTGTTGGGGCCGGTGCTGTCCTGCTGCAGGAGGATGAATGGACCACCCTGTATTCTACTTCTCCTGTAAATTCAACAAATGTCAGACAAGGTACTCCACCACTGAGCAAGAGACTCTTGCCCTGTTGTTCGCCTTATAATTGATAACTTCTCCCATTATTATTGTTAATATTATATACTGTGTGTTTGTGTGAAGAAAATAAAACTCCCTTTTTTGTCACCAGGGCTAACTTCAATAAATAGATGGCATCATGACGAAGGAAAATTATGTGGATATATTGAAGCAACATCTCAAGACATCAGTCAGGATGTTAAATCTTGGTCGCAAATGGGTATTCCAAATGGACAAGAATCAAGTTGTATCAAAATGGCTTAAGGACAATAAACATATTTAACGTAGAGGCCATCAAAAAGCCCTGATCTCAATGCTATAGAAAATATGTGGGCAGAATTGAAAAAGTGTGTGCAAGCAAGAAGACCTACAAATGTCATGGTGCAGGTGTGTTGAAGGAGGGAGACCAAGCAGACAGATGTGTTGTTTGGTATTTTTGTGGCTGATAGTCTAGGATATTCAACAACAGGCAGAGTAGTTGGTAACAACAAAGTGGTAACAAGTAGCACAACGGTAATACTTAACCCTACTAATACTCATAGAAACCAATAATCAGTACAGAGTGTACGCAATCTCTACTGCTCAAAAGCAGGCACAACGATTAATACTGACACCCTGTTCTATAGCGCCACAGGGCGCTTAGGCTAAGGAAAAGAGAGTACGCAGTCTCTAGCTACACATTAATGCACACTACTCACATGAACTCTACACATTCCCAGACTAACACAGCAAATTATAAAACCTGACTCTCTTCCACACAATCATCAATGATCCGCCCTATCCCTGGTTAACCTAGAACATATATTGTCACTAATTGACACCGGCTGAAGCTATTTAGAGATTAGATCAAACCAGACCTGATGCCAATAAGGACAACTGACAATAGCTCCAGGTGAACCAAGGATGGTGCCCACAATCCATAATACACACACATATTTAAAAGAACCCAACATTAATCAACAGTGTCTTAGACTGGATATATAATACAATATAACATAACCCAAAATTACTTAATATATACAGGAGTCCAAATCTCAGTCCAATGGCCGCGCCTACCCCCTTAGAGCAAACATGACAACAAACCTGATTGAGTTCCATCAGTTTCATCAGGAGGAATGAGACAAAATTCACCTGTTATTGTGTGAAGCTTGTGAAAGTTTACCTGAAGTGTTTGCCCCAAGTTAACCAATTTAACGATACCAAATACTAATTGAGTGTATGTAAACGTCTGAACCACTGGAAATGTGATGAAAGAAAGGATTCCCGACCTAAATCATTCTTTCTGCTATCACTTCATTAAAACCTGACAGTTGTGGTTTCATCAAACCTGATTGATATGGTTTCATACAAGTGATAAAAATTGATTAATGGGCTTCATTTGTTGACAAGATAAATCTGTTATTCTATTTCTGGAATTTACAACTCTGGAATGGCTTGGGGACCCAGGAAATGGTCTCATGGTAATATAAACAGCAGTTATGCAAGAGACTAACTGTTTCAAAGAATTACTGGAAAAGTTTGGTAACTGATAAACCAATAGGCTTCTACACAACTACTACTGCTTTGATAAGCATTCCAGACATGCCACAACTGATAACTGAAACTATGAGTTATGTCAAAAGGAATTCTGAAGAAATGGCTGAAGAAACACACAAAGAGTTTTAAGCCTGTCATTCCATTATGTAGTGTCAATCTGTTATGTTATCAGTGTAATATTATGTGGCCAATATGCTATTGTTGGAGACAATACAATTACAGATCACACCAAACCTGAGGATGGTTTATCCTGCCAAACAAAACAGTTTAGTTGTTAAATGTTCAACCAAACAGTGTCTATTGAAAATGTCGATAGGTCCCTAGTTTAGGTATGTGTACATAGAGTGTGGATAGGTATCACTGTAAAAAAGGAGCCAAAAGGCAGAAAATGCTAGCATTATGCTACATTCCAAAAGAACTAATGAAACTGTGTAATAAAGTTAGAGTGAAAACATTATGTATGTGTGCAGGAATGGAGGCTGGTGAATATTAATTGTGGAGTATGGGCTCATATTAATGTTCTCACTGGAGGAAATGGAATGGAGGTAAACACATTAAACATAGTCTGAGCTCATTCAAGCCAGTATGAGTTGCCATTCCATTTACTCCAGTCCAGACATTCATGTGAGCCCATTCTCCTCAATTAAGGTTTGCAGGCCTCCAGTGGTGTGGATAGTGTGTTTGCAAATATCCTGTACTAAAAAAATATGCAAAAACAGGGATTATGTGTAAATTCTGTGACCATTCGCTTTTTCTTCAATGGAAACTAAAGATTGTGGAAGCCAGCCTTGAGCGATGGCTGATGGGGCCCCCTAATACATCCTGCAGCTTTAGCCTGCCCGGGCGCGTCACATCAGCTGATGAGACTCAGATCAGGCCGTTGGATAGAAACATTCTAGGACTTGGGTGGCTAGATTATTTGACCGTTGTTGATGGCTTTACTCTGCCTCTGTCTTGTGAACGGCCGGGAAGCTTCTTGATGATTTCTGACACCCCACCTCCCGCTGAAGTCTACGGTGGTGCAGTTGCCATAGCAAGCCTTGATGCGGACAGTAAAGACAAACCCAGTGAATGTTCTCAGCTTCAATGAAAAATGTCTGACCTCAACCGAACTCCAGCTGTGGGCTTCGACCGCATGCAGAAAACACTGACAGTGCACTTGTTCCTTTCCACTGCTGTCACTGGGTAACCACCTAGGACTCCCCACATCGCAGCAGATGCGCTAGCGGCAACCCAACCTGTCTCCCACCCATGGATGGAACATTGCTCATATTGGCCAACCATAATAACAATCCCAGCTTCAACATCGGAGCGCAGTAATGGGGCCAACAATAACACTAACTATGGGTTTAGATTCAGACACATACTGTGCTATAGTTCTCCAGCTACCACTTCTTCCTTCCAGTCCTGTTTTCTAGGGTTGTCCAGATCTACTGCATTTCCAGGGGTATAGGGGCGGACTGGGGTACAAATTCAGCCCTAGCACTGTAGCTACACCAGCCCACATTAACCTGCCTGCACAATCCCATCCACCCTATCCCTAGGCACACACACTTGGTACTTCCACATAAAGGTGGTACTGCTATAAGCAATACCGTACTGGGTAAGACTTTATTTTGAGAGTCCAGAAAGTATATCTGTAGATGCTCTACAGATTATCTGCAGACTATCAACAACATTTTAACAAACTAACTCTAACCCTAATCCTAACCTTAACCCTTCCCCTAATATTAAGTCTAATCTTAACCATTACCCTAAACCACAGGTGTCAAACCGGTTCCACGGAGGGCCGAGTGTATGCTGGTTTTTGGTCTTTCCTTTCTTAATTAGAGCCCAATTAAGATGTAGACTGCCAGGTGAGGCGAGATCCTAACCAATTAGTAACATTCAATCATTCAGGTACAAGGTAAAAGCGAAAACCTGCAGACACTAGGCCCTTTGTGGATCTGGTTTGACACCCCTGCCCTAAACCGTATTGTAAACTTACTAGTACCCCTAACCTACACAATAAGTTGCTTATCAACAGATAGTCATATCATCAACAAACTATCTGTAGAGCACCTACAGATGGAATTTCATATTTGAACTTTTGGTAATGTATACATAATTTTATTTTTTGTAGATTTTCCCCTATTTTTCTCCTCAAAGTTGGCGAAGCCATAGGCTCGAAACATTGACAATCATGACATACCTTTCGTGCAAAGCAACGATTTAGCACACTTTGTCACATGGAACCAGCACTGCATACATTTGAGGAAACTACAAACTGTCTTGAATACAAATCAGTTTGAATCACTCATCTTGTTTTTTAGGTGGGTGATTTTTTTTCCAGATTTTCCTCCTTTCCCAATTTCCACTAACCCTGCCTTTTCGGTAGCTCCACAACTTCTTGGGCAGATGGGGCACGCACATGGTTCATCCAACCACATGTTGTCCAGCTGCCGATTCTTTTAGCACTGGTCATCCAACATAGAAGCCTTTAGTCAGATCAGGCACAGGATGACTACGTTCACTAACTATACTTCCGCGAATTTACAGGTGCCCGATCTGCACACAAGGAGTTGCTGGAGAGTGACATGGCAGGATAGATCTTCTGACTTATCTAACCCAAATCCCGGGCAGTGTTATGCCAATTTGCACTGCCTCGTGCAGGAGGCCCAAGTCAGAGAACCGTTCGTCAGGCTCTAATCACTGGTTATCATGCAAAGACTGTCCTGCAATACAGCAAATTAGCCCACTACACCACGTGGACCCCCATCTTTTCTTACAAACAAGTATAGTTTTCTCTTAATTGGCCTTTGGTGCTCACTTTGATAATGCACATTCGACTTCAAATCTGCCAAATATTTAAGGCCCGCCCATCTGGTCATGAGGCCAGCAGTTTGCCCATTCCCCACTGGCCGAAATGCTCAGGTTTAATGTTGATTATTTTAACATTAGACAAAATATGTAACTCATTAAAAAACCCTTAAATGCAATGTCACCCTGTAAAAAAATAAATATAATATATTTATAAAGAAATCTGACCAGCACACTCCAATAAAATATGGTCCAGCCCCTCTGGCATTTGCCAGAATTGCCAGATGGCCAATCCCCCTCTGCAAGGTTACTCAGGTTTTACAAAGATTTCCCATGACAGCACAAGGCCCATTGCTCTACTAGGAGGTATAAAAAACAGGAAAAGGAATTAGCAATAAATAGATGAAATTAATTTACCTCTAACTTAAGTTTGTTCTGAATATCATTCCATGATAATGGGTGGAAGCAGAGGCGTCATGCCCATTAAAACTGAGGTCACACGTACCCCCTCCCATTTTTGAGTCAAGTGGATTTTCCCTCAAATATCTGTATTTGTGGGCACATGTTTCTGTGTTGTGCACACTGTGCCCTCTTAAAACAATAGGTGCATGACGCCCCTGGGTGGAAGTCGAGCAACTTATGAGTTCAGCATTTTGTAACTCATTAAAATGTAATGTCAACAATAACAAGCTTCAATATTGTGATTGTTATATGACTTGTTTTGGGGTGAAATGCGTGTCTCTGCGCAGCTGTAGCTGGCTCCTCTACAGAAAACAACCCTTGGAACTAGCCTGCCTTTGATCAAGCTACCACATGACCAAGAATAGGCCTAATAGTAGACCATAAATGGTAATACAGCTGTTAAAATTACTGTACAGCTTGTAAATAAATCCATGCACTTTGATAAGCATCAGAACAAGTGTGAGGGATTCAATCTGTGCGTTTTACAATGCTTCTTTAACCTGTTGAGGAGTATTGTCACAAATATGTGATGAGCTGCAGAGCTCTGGGCCCCTGGGAGAACGGTCACAAATATGGGATTAGAACATTAGCGCAGTATTATGATGTCATAAGGAAACATTTTGAGAGATTTCCACAATTTCCCACTAGTTTTTAGTTTTATTACATTGTGTGATCAATATGCCAGGGTAATTGCACAGGGGTGCAAATAGCATTAACTTCTAATTGCACCAGGGTACGAATAGCATACATTGATATTTGAACCAGACATGGTATTAATAGAACACATTGCTGTGTGCACCGGGGTACGAATAGCATACACTTCTAATTGCACCAGGGTACGAATAGCATACAATGCTAATTGTACCAGGGATGCAAATAGACTCACCCAAATAAAATGTACAATTTTTAACAGAGTTACAGATATCATTTATGTACCGAGTAAACAACAACGGATCCAAAATTAAACCTTGTGGTACTCCCTTATGAACATTAACAAACTCATATTTTACCCCATCAACAAGGATAGTCTGTGCTCTAGCGCTGAGATAATTCTAAAACCATGCACAAGTGTTAATGGCAAAAGCTAATGAGGTCATATTATTACAGTTTTTCCCAATTACTAAAACACTAAATGTGAATGCTCAGACCAAAGTGTTGAAACCATAACATTTGCATGCTTTTGGTACACTCAGGCACCAAATGAATATACACAATGTCGGCATGGCCCCGTAAACAATTCTGTAACACACGGTGCAAAACACTACACACATCGTGCATGTGTTACACACATTGGCGAATGATGAAACACTCTGCAGTCAGCACGTCCATTCAATAGTTAAAACACACACGACATTAGCAACACTCCCGCACACACACTAAAACACTTAACCTGTAACTGAACACCAATCAGTCACTATACATTTAATTCAGGTATGAGCACCTGTCGTGAGACAATGGCAAATATGGAGGCTGAAGGACCAAGGGGAAGGAAAAGACGAGGAAGAGACGGGAAGAGGGAGAGGAGAACTAGGAAGAGATGGGGGAAGAGGAAGAGGAGATAAAGGAAGAGACTCTGGTAAAAACCAGACATCGGGACTGAAACATCATCGGCCAAAGGGCCATCAAGAACGTCGCCGGGCAGTGCGGGGGCATCATCACCATGTGTGCAGCCATTAGTAGTCAGGGGGTCCTCCATCACCATGCCACCCTGGGTCCCTACAACACTGCACACATACTGACATTTTCTGCATGCACTACATGCCGCGGTCACATAGGACCAACCAGGGCAGCCCATGTTCGTTGTCATCTGGGATAATGTCAGTTTCCACCGATCTGCTCTGGTCCGGGACTGGTTCGCCAACAACGAGCATTTCATGGTGCTGTACCTGCCCCCTTTACCCGTTCCTCAACCTGATAGAGGAATTATTTTTTGCATGGCGGTGGAAGGTCTATGACCGCCTACCACATGCACGCGTGCCACTCCAAGTGTTGTGTAAAGAATTCTTGTGCGTTGAGTTTTGACACAATGAGCTAAATTTTGCATTTTGTGTGTTAGCAATTGGAAAAAACTGTAAGCAATAGAGAATGATCAACTGTATTAGACAGGACTGCAATTTGTTTAATATGCAGATATTTGATAAAAACAAGCACAAATGTACATTTACTAATGACTCTTAAATGTTTGCAAGACAAGACAGTTTAGAGATAATTATCAAGGTCACCAGGGTCCCCACCTTTGTGGGGTTTCCATTGGTCGATCAATTATATATACTTAATCTGATGTCCTCCCTGATTTAGAAAATTTGATTGACTGAGCAAACTGTGAATTAAAAAGAAGAAGTCTGCATTTATTTTTTACAACATTCGCAGGTAGGTAAGAAGAATAAGAATATATACATTTTAACCATGCAACTTTTATTGTACAAATTTATACATAATGCATATTTTATGTACCAGATTGGACTTGATGATTTGAGGATTTTCTTTGTGGAAGAACATCATTTTTCACCCAAATGATCAATATTTCACAAATTTGAATTAAATGCGTTCATCTGCACAGACCCATATAACTTATTGATGTGGCATTCATGCTCGCTTGACCCTATTCGCCCTGAGTGAGAGAGCTGACTGATGAGGGAAACAATCAAATAATTAATTGAAATGATTTTGATCCCCTTTATAGGACCAGGAATACTTGCACTATATAACTTTGTTGAAAACACAAACACTGTGTGTTAGGACTAGCAAAGGTTCAGGATTAGCATATTCAATCCAGGGGTTGAAAACATCTACTTAAATTATTTAAAATATAGACAATGGTAAAAATCGACATTTCACAATATCTAACTAGCAACGAATGCATGTTATGGAAAAAAAGGCAGCCAGAAGAAATGTATGAAAAGTTATTTATTGCCACTTTGAAATGTTTTATGGTTTTATTATTGAAATACACCGTTTAACTGTAAAAGAAACATGATCTCAGTTGACTTCTCTGTATAAAGAAAGGTACAATTAAAATACTAAATAAATACTTTCTCTCTGTTCTGACCCAGTCTTCAGCCAATAATCTAGGGACCGACAGAAAGCGGCAATTCAATGATAGCACCCTACCTCCCTCTACTGGTGACACTCGGAACATCCACACCCAAAAACTGCATTTACCTTATTCCAGTGATTCTTAACCTTCTTCTGGGTACCCTCAGCCATGATATATTAGATATTTCCCAGAGCTAGCACAGAGCTACCACAGAGCTACCCCAGAGCTATCACAAAGCTACCACAGAGCTACCACAGAGCTACCACAGAGCTACCACAGAGCTACCACAGAGCTACCACAGAGCTACCACAGAGCTATCACAGAGCTACCACAGAGCTATCACAGAGCTACCACAGAGCTATCACAGAGCTACCACAGAGCTATCACAGAGCTACCACAGAGCTACCACAGAGCTATCACAGAGCTACCACAGAGCTATCCCAGAGCTACCCCAGAGTTACCACAGAGCTACCACAGAGCTATTCCAGAGTTACCACAGAGCTACCACAGAGCTATCACAGAGCTATCACAGAGCTACCACAGAGCTATCACAGAGCTACCACAGAGCTACCACAGAGCTATCACAGAGCTACCACAGAGCTACCACACCTAAATCAACTTGTCAACTAATCACCAAGCTCACAAGAACCTGCTTGATCAGGTTCAGGGCTACAACAAAATGATGGGTCCACAGAAAAGGTTTGAGAAACACCATCCTATCCCCTTATCATATAAACCATACTCCTTAACCAACCTTAACCTTGATGTCAAGATTGATGCATAAACGTAGACTAGGTTTGAGTGCCTAATTTGAGCTGGATTTTGCCAGAACCGGATTAGGCTCCTCCCGGATTCGGTAACGCTCATCAATGATTTTTATTCCTCCAACATTGTTCACCATCGGTACTCTAAACCTTTCAATCAAATCATTCAAGCATTCAAAAGCAAGAGTTCACTAAAGTTGCCTATTCCTCCTCCCTATTTCTTTTGCCCAACCTGAAAAACTGTAATGTACGGTAAAATCCTTTGTCCTGCAAATTGCTTCAAACCGGTTTGTCTTGAATGTCGTTAATCGGCGGTGGCTACTGAGCTGGCTAAATGATCGTGAAACAGTGGTGAACTTCTGAGAAATAAAGAAAAAAATAAAGTGTGTTGACAATGCTAAGGAAGAAATATTTTTCTGTACACATGCCATTATACCATTCATTAAGTGCCACAGCAATACATTCCAATGTGTGTGCTGTGGTTTAAGCAATATTCCTAATGTCCTGCAGGATTGTAATTAATTAAGCTCCTCATTGAACCAAAGCAATGTCAGGTCAAATGAAGCACCAGTTATCACTTCGCATATTAAATTGATAGCATCCTAGCTAAAACAATGTTAGCCCCAAAAAACTTCAGAACAACTCTATGACATTGGGTTAAAATGGACATGCCTTCTAGACTACTTGTCTGTTAAATCTGCCTGCTGTGCTACTACATTGTGTTTTTCATTTTACTACATTGTGTTCAAATTCTAACGCTATGCTCTAATGTTTGTGTGGTTAGGGGTTTAAGGTGCATTGATTTAATGTTCCCGAGACATTTGATATGAGCCACTGCCTAAACAATGTGATTTTAGGTCAGATGAGAACATTACATGTAACATCTCATTTATTTTAGAAGCCCTGCTGTATTGTACACTAATCGTTTCATGTATACTATATTATGTTATCTCCTCTTTTGCCATCGGAATCTTAACGCATACTTTAATCAATGGAGTGATCATGAGAGTTTTTTTGTTTGACGTGTGTTCTTTTCTCACCATGTTTGAATGTGCTTCAGATCTGGGTTATTCATTGGACACCAAATAATACAGTGTAAATAATATGTAAACCATTGTGGCATGTTTTACGTGTGCTTCAGGTAGTTATTTAGCTGAAAGAATGATTTGTTCTGATTTCATAATGTGTTGCGTACACGCAAGGCCAACAGCAGCAGAGGAAGTAACGCAACTCATAATTTGGTCACTATTAGACATATTATATAGATTTCCTTTGATATAAAAATAATAACAAACTACTTCAATGTACTGTACCTTAACAAGCTTAAAATGCTTTTATAAACTGTTGAATGTTGAAAATACCACAGACATGGTGACCAATTATATCTTTAAAAAGTCTAAAGTTTGTTTGAGAAGGAATAGCAAACATTTCAGGGGCAAGTACGTACATTTCACCACAACTGATGTACATTACAGAGACATGTGACCTTTAAATTAAGGTAGAATTGTTCAAAGAAATTAAATTAATTTGTAATCAAAAACATGGCTCACATGCAGTTAGAGAGGTGTACAAGTACAACCCAAATTCCCAAAAATGTGGGACAGGATAGAAAATGCAAAAACAAATAAAAAGAGTCATTTGAAAGTTCAATTATCCCTGTATTTTATTGAAAACACATTATTTGATGTTTTACTTTGTGAATTTAATTGGTTTTTGAAAATATACATTCATTTCAAATCTGATGACTACAACACACTCCAAAAACACTTTGTAACTGTAACCACACCTTTTCTTTTAGTAACACTTCAGACTAGTCACTGTCCTGATGGCAATTCATGCTAACCGACTGTCCATGTTTGAATACCAGGACTATGATACATAAATGTCTCACCAACAATAACTTCATTATTAAATTGCCCTCTATGTTCGCTGACCTAACCCCATTCCCTGACCTAAACCCAGAGTTTATATAAAAACATCAAAAGCTAAAGTATTCAGATAGGTCCACCGATTTTGGGAAGTTTACTTAACCTAAATGACCAGGTAAGGGGAGTTTATAACTAAATGAACAGGTAAGGGGAGTTTGTAAATAAATGACCAGGTAAGGGGAGTTCGTAACTAAAAAGTGACCATATTACATTATTATTATATACTGTATCTTTTTGTTTTAATTTCATAGATCATTGGTTTTTTGTGAACTTTATCTTCTCATTTTTGTCTTATGTAGGAAATTTCCCAAAATTTGTGAACTCAGCTGAACACAGGAAAGTACTTGTATTTTCTACAACTCTGCCTAACCCATTGAAACCTGTCAGGTGAGGTGAAGAGAAGAGTCCAGAAGTGTGGATCAAGGACTGCGGGATATGACAAGACGGATAAATACACTGATCAAAAATAGAAATGCAACACTTTTGTTTTTGCCCCCATTTATCATGAGCTGAACTCAAAGATCTAAGACTTTTTCTATGCACACAAAAGGCCTATTTCTCTCAAATATTGTTCACAAATCTGTTTAAATCTGTGTTAGTGAGCACTTCTCCTTTGCCAAGATAATCCATCCACCTCACAGGGGTGGCATATCAACATGCTGACTAGACAGCATGATTATTGCACAGGTGTGCCTGAGGCTGGCCACAATAAAAGGCCACTCTAAAATGTTCAGTTTCATCACATAGCACAATGCCACAGATGTCGCAAGTATTAAGGGGGGCTCCCACGCAGTGATTTAAAGCCACAACAAGTGGATTCAGCACCACGGCCAGCTCCACATCCAACTGAATTGTTTGTGATTTCTTAGAATGTGGAGCTGGCTGTGGTGCTGAATCCACATGTTGTGGTTTTAAATCACTGTGTGGGAGCTCCCCCAAAACTTGCGACATCTGTGGCATTGTGCTGTGTGATGAAACTGGAAATTTTAGCATGGCCTTTTATTGTGGCCAGCCTAAAGCACACCTGTGGAATAATCATGCTGTCTAATCAGCATCTTGATATGCCACACCTGTGAGGTGGATGGATTATCTCTGCAAACGAGAAGTGCTCTCTAACACAGATTTAGACAGACATGTGTACAATATTTGAGAGAAATATAGGCCTTTTATGTACATAGAAAAAGTCTTAGATCTTTGAGTGCAGCTCAAGATAAATCGGGGCAAAAATAAAAGTGTTGCGTTTATATTTTTGTTCAGTGTATGTTCTCCCACCTCATCCTACCATATAGAAGAATGTTTACCTCAAAATGTTTACCTGTTAACTGTTACATATCTTTTTTGAGTTAAATCCAATCGGATATGCAATAGAACATTTTTAATTAAATTATTTAATAGCCTTTTATGCTTATCTTGACCAATGGTGTTCATAATTCTGTCTATCTCACACAGAGGTTCTAATATTTTCTTTGATCCAGTTGTCATATTTAGATATGAAAGTATAAACTCCAGGGTATTTCTTGTCACCACATCCTCTACCAAAGGACACGACTCCCCGTAGGAGACCTTCACACACCAACGGACCACCAGAGTCTCCCTGAAACACAGATGACACATTATAAAGTCAAAACCTGGTTCGCTTTTCCATCTATTCCGGTTACCCACTGCTGGCTATGACAGACTTAGGTTTCCAGCCCATTTGAGCCAGTTCCATATTTAATGTCTGCTTTTCTGTTTCACCCGAACATCACAACATTTCATTCATCAATAGATTACTTTCTATAACCGTCAACAGAACACTGCTGTTTCCATTCATTCATCAGTACAATTATTTTGTGCAGTGTGTTTTTGGTTCAAAATCGCTCATTGTTATATTGTTACTGTGTGTTAGGTGTAGTGTACTCTATGTATTCTATGTATAGAAAGGGAGTAGGAGACCCACAAACAGATGAAATAAGTACAAAGTCCAAAAGTAGAGGCTTTGAATAGGACAAAATATTTATTCTAACATGCCCAAAGATAAAGTATATAGCAAAAAAAGAGTGAAAAATACAAAGGTTTCAGCCAGTCAGTGTCAGTCAGGAAACTAAGAGAAAATGCTGGCTCCTGCTAAAATCCCAATTACAGATCACATGATCAAAGGCAATCAATGATTTGCAATAGCATCTCTTCCATGTCCTTTTGTGCAATACAACAGGTCAAACACGTAGGGGTGGGAACCTTGATCTTAGGCTACTTCTTGGTGAGTGTAGATCAGGGGGCAACTCCGGTCCTGGAGGGTCGAAACACTTCATATTTTTTATTTTACCTAGTAGTTAATTGCAATCACCTGCTTTCCCAGGTATAAACCAGTCCCTTATTAGGAAGAGAAACCAAAAATCTGAAGTGTTTCGGCCATCCAGGACCGGAGTTGCTGACCCCTGGTGTAGATGGATCTTCAACCTTAATATTCTCCATCTACTTGGAATGAATGAAACGCTAGCACTAAACTGTTTCCTACTGTTTTTATTTTTAACTTTTGTTTTGTATATGTTTTGCTCTTACCCCCTTTCATATTGTATAATTTTGACACTTTCAAACCAGAAACTGATTTCTATACGCTTCACGAGCAGACTGCCTTCATCCATTTTCTGCTTCCATGGATAGAAGAGAGCATTTGGCTCCTTTAAGACCATTTATTTAGTTCACAGTGTTTTTAGGATTAAACTTTGTTTGCTTTCATCTTTGAATGTAACGTTTGTCTCCGTTACTCCCTGCTTCCTTCACACCATCTAATAAAGACTATGGGTTCGAGACAGCTTCCAAGTGAATGAAATTCATGCTCGTTTCATACAAAGTTCCTCCACTGTAAGGTACCAGAATCATTTGAATAACTTATAGTTGTTTATTTAGATGAAGGAAGACACAAAGAAGACTACAAATGGATGAACTAAGTATACATTCAATAATGAATAAGAAACCCTAATGCTACGTTCAGACCTAACGCGTATTGAGCATCAAATTTGCTTCTATCACGTCTAGTTGGACGCTTAAACAATTTGAATCCACTCGCGCGTCCATTCGCAGGAAGACCCAGGACTAGGTGGAGAGGTTGTTATTCCACACTGACCTGGGAACACTTTAGGATCCCCCAGTCAGAGCTCATTAATGTGGCCAGGGAAAGGAAAGTCTGAGGTTCCCTGCTAGAGCTGCTGCCCCTGCGACCTGACCCCGGATAAGCATTTGAAGATTAGATGAGATGATGTATAATCCAACATTTGGCATCAGCGCAGTTGTACCTCCTCGTGACTGCCCACAAATAACCTTGGGCTGTTCAGTCAGCCTCCGAGAGCCCACAGACGTTTTGTGAATGGAGAGAAATGTGAATTCCACAAGTAGTCCATCTTCTTTCTGGGATATTGTATAACCCCCCAGGGGGGCATATTTATGGAAAGGGCGAAGCCAAGGGTCAACAGAGCTTCCTGGGCATTGCCAACTACCAGCGGTTCATCAGGTCCTTTCTTCCTAGAAGTGGATGCCTCTGCAGTGGGCGTGGGTATGGTCCTCTCTCAATGACAGGGTAAGCCAGAAAAATTGTTTCCTTGTATATTTTTCTCCAAAACGTTTACCCCTGTTGAGAGAAACTATGAAGAGTTCCTTACTCTGGATGAGTGGAGACTGGTGGTAATTGTTCCTTTCTCTGAAGGGTGCTGTCCATCTGTTCCGGTTTCTCCAACCACCGGATTTTGGAGTACACATGGGCAGTGAATTGGATGAATGCATGGCAAGCCAGGTGGGCCCACTATATAATGCAGTTTCAGTTGCATGGGTCCCATTATCTGGGTCATAGAATAGAATATATGTCTCGCCACCCTCGGTGGATAAACCGGTGCCCTGCAACACCACTCTGGGGTGCATCTACGTTCCAGCCTCGATCTGGGAACATCTGTTTACCTGGGCACACACAAACCTATCTGCTGATCATTCAGTTATTACCCACACCATTCACTCCCTTAAACAGAAATACTGGCTCAGGTTGTTCCTTAGTATTTTAACTCCTGCTCCATTTGTGCCCAAACAAAGACCCTGTGAAATGTCCCGGCAGGCAAGCTAGTTCCCTTACCAGTGACTGTGGTCCCATCTCTCCATTGACTTTGTCACAGACCTCCCCAGGTATGATGGGTTCTCCATGATCATGGTTGTGGTGGACTGGTTTTCCAAACTTGGTGTTTTAACCAATCTCCCGTCTTCTCTCCAGGTTGTTGAGGCACTGTTCCAACAGGTCGTCCGGCACTATGGACTCCCGGAGGACATTGTATTGGACCGTGGCACCTAATTCATGTTGCGTGTCTGGAAGGCTTTCCTGTAGAAGCTTGTCGATACCCTAACTTTTGGGTTTCAGACTCTCTAGTCTAATGGGCACCTGGAATCAACAAGGGGTTGGGGAAGGCCCTTCATTGCTGTTGCCAGGACCCGCAGGGTGAGTTACGGACGTTTCTACCTTGAGCAGAATACGCACAGCTCAAACTCTCACGTACATGCCTCCCAGGGGCGTCTGATTGGGGGTAAAACCAATACTGATTACCAAGGGGAGAGAGGGCCCTTGAGTCTAGAATATTATTTATATATATACAGTGCCTTGCGAAAGTATTCGGCCCACTTGAACATTTCGACCTTTTGTCACATTTCAGGCTTCAAACATAAAGACATAAAACTGTAATTTTTTGTGAAGAAGCAACAACAAGTGGTACACAATCATGAAGTGGAGCGAAATTTATTGGATATTTCAAACTTTTTTAACAAATAAAAAACTGACAAATTGGGCGAGCAAAATTATTCAGCCCCTTTACTTTCAGTGCAGCAAACTCTCTCCAGAAGTTCAGTGAGGATCTCTGAATGATCCAATGTTGACCTAAATGACTAATGATGATAAATAAAATCCACCTGTGTGTAATCAAGTCTCCGTA
>JACXGM010023095.1:0-10872 GCA_016801145.1 Umbra pygmaea | reverse complement strand
ACACTCCACATGTCTTTCTCTCACTACACTCCACATGTCTTTCTCTCACTCCACATGTCTTTCTCTCACTACACTCCACATGTCTTTCTCTCACTCCACATGTCTTTCTTTCACTACACTCCACATGTCTTTTTCTCACTCCACTCCACATGTCTTTCTCTCACTACACTCCACACGTTCTCGTCTCCCTCTGGTCTCGTCTCTTTCCTCCTTCTTCGCTCTTCAAGCTCTTGAAGAAGAAAGGTTCGACGTCGTTCCTGCAGATGCTGGAGAGGTGTGGCCCAGTGACGGTAGCGGTTCAGCTGAGGGTAAGATGCACAACACCAGACCACAAACATAACGCAAACACTTCCCTGCCCCGGATTCTAACAATTATGTTAGCATAAATGTGAGCATAATTGTCTGTATAGCCCTATTTAATCTACATTTATTTTTTATCCTGGAATATTTGTTTTATTACTATTATATTTTTTATTTTGGTGATTTAGCAGGTGCTCTCTGTGCCGAAGCATCTTACAACAGCAAAATGGATAAACGTTCTCGTCCACTTTATCGCTGACATTCATAACAGCTGTGGGAACACTAGCAATTAGCACAACAGGAAGTATATTTGGTAAGAGAGAAAGTAGATTATGATAGGGTACAAGTAATTGCTTTAAACAAAGCCACTAGCACAGATGAAATCAGTAACCTTGTCCTGAAATCCTGTCACAAACAGTGTCCAGGTGTGTTCTTTCACAGCAAAATCACCAGTTTTAAATCAACTCTGAGAGTGTTAGAGTTTCTACAGTATATAAACACTGAGAGTGTTTCTTTAACACTCTCAGAGTTTATTTAACACTGGTGAATTTGCTGTGTAGTGAGTTTTCAATCCCTCACAGTGGGAATCTCCACAGACGTTGCAGCCCGTAGTCTTGTTCTTGATGCTTCTTAATATAGGATGGACATAAGCAGTGGATATATAGATAGAAAAGGCAGTGAAGGTTTAAGGGACTCTCTCACGGTGCTTGTTGCCACAGCAGCCTGTCATCCAGCCAAGATTATTCTTTCTACTAGCTGTTGTGTCTTGAATTTCTAGCAGTGGGCGATTACCAGATGGGTGCGTAAAGCACTGTGCGTTTGTAGCAGCAACGGTTTGCTGGAAAAATGATCCAAAATCCATCAAGAAAAAGACACTTTAACTTTAATAGCATGGTCATGATGCCACAAACATTACAAAGACTGTCGGTTTCACGGGAAATGGCAAGTGCAGAGTGTACCCTTGTTATGACACACTATTCTGGGACAATGCCAATACTGGCAGTATTAATGAGGAATCTGGCAAACACGTCAGTGACACTAATTCATTTTATCGAGCAGAGACAGTCAGTACTGTGACTAAATGTTCTCCTGGTATTTAACAGAAAACATAGTTTTTGCATGAAGGAATATCAACTCCACTGAATACAAAGGTCATGGCCATATTGTAATGCATTTGGACTTTAGTTCTGAGACTTTCGATAAAATAATAGAACAAAGTGTAAACATCTTCATCCTGTTTTCAAATAAGATTATTAAGGGTCTTTCAAAATGTCGTATTTGTAATATGCCTTATAACGAAGAGTTTGTTCCTTGTCATCGGGTTTTAGTATATAACTGATCCCAAAACTCCCTGAACACAGGAAATGCAGTACACAGCATAGAGTATCAATGTATCTCTATGGGACCCTGGGTAAGGTACTAGACTAAGAGACCAGGGAGTAATTACACTCAGAGGATGAAAGCTGATCTACAATCAGATTTTTCTTTTGATCTTTTGCTTTCTTTAGATTCTTAGGCTTTAATGTTCACTTTGGTCTTATGACTTTTGGGTCGCTGGGCTCTGTGTGGCATAGTGGGCTGACCTGTGAGTTTATTTGCGGAAGTAAAGTTGGTGAGTGTGTAATCCTCCCACGCATGACCGAGCAGTGTTGTAGGAGCAGTGTGATCCGAATCTGATGAGTTGTCTTGGGTCAAAGTTAGATGAACAATGATTGGACGATTCAGTCAATATCGGCCATTCACCAATGAATTTCTATCAATCTTTATTCCATCAATAAATAACCAATATTACACAACAAACAACTTTTTTACATTTGCTTTTCATGTTGTTTTTTTATGCCTGGAGGGTGTTCTAAGGTCTACCGAGTTCAGCTCCTAATTCAAATGTGTGTGGACTTAACCTGTTTATTAGTAACATTTTTGTCATAGTTTAAATTTAGTAGCTCCACCAGACGTTAGTGTGAAGTGAATTTAGGCAGAGCTGTCTGGGATTAAGAACTTCTACAGTGGTTATATCCTACATTAACTCCCCTCCTAGATTCTGATGTCCTCTTGGGGTACTCAAAATCTCTCATTTTCTGACACTGTGACCATATTGATGAAAAGTAGAACAGAAGCTTATGATTTTAAACAGTTGCTAATTACCATTTCTTCTCAAGTATACTATGGGAACTATTTATAACAGCATTGCTAAATAATAGTAATATTAAGTAGAAAGCAACTTCATCGTCATATTATTAAACCTAGTTTGACTAATGGCAATGTTGTCAAAAATAGCTAGCAATGCTTACATTAGCTAGCTAAACTAGGTTGAATTTCCCTCAATATTATCTAGCAAGTTAACATTATATTGCATCTAAAATCTATTTGGGGATCTGAAAATTGCAACAGGTTATTTCCAGGCTTTCTTTATAGGTAGTATTGTGTATTCAAGCTATTAGTAATGAACTTTAAACAAAGTCTTAATTACTGTAGCTCCCATTCAGAATGCGCTGTGTAGAATGCTCAGTTGGAGCCCCAAAACAAATGTATTCTTTCAAAACAGGAAACCTATGTTTATCCTCATGGTTGAATGTTTCATAGCGGTCATATCCCTCTTTTGTGGTAAAATAATCCTCCATATTCACCGTTGGCACCTATTCAAATGAGCTACTACTTGATGTTGTTAAATCATGCTCATTCTCTTAAATTTAAATGCCATGACAGTTCTTTTTAGCTTTTTCTTTGGTTGTGAATGTTGTTTGAAGTGTTCATTACAACAGGTTGGTGATATCATAATAAACCTACTTTATAACACTTTAAAATATGTTTCCACGTGCATGGAATGCTATTAGAACTTGTATTAACACTATAACCATAGAATAGTTAGCCTGTTAGCTTAAAAAGATTACTGTTTAGCATCATGGATTTGTCTGGTCACCTCAGCATTAATAATTATAATTGATCACATCTAGACAGGAGTTTTGCTCCAGTTTTGCTCCAGTTTTGCTCCAGTTTTGCTCCAGTTGTTACAGTAGTTAGGGAGTCAGACTTGTAGTGTGAAGGTTGCTGGTTCGATTCCTGACTGTGCCAAATGTTGTTGTGTCCTTGAGGAAGGCACTTTACCCTGAGTTGCTCCAGGGGTATTTCCCTGTACTTACTGTACGTAGTACCTGTACTTTACCTGTACTTACTGTATGAATGTAAGCCACAAAAAATAAGTAATCAAAAGATGGTGTCTGTTTTCAAATCGACTAATAAAACAACATGCGTTACTATCGGCAGATTATCGGTTGTCTGTGACGGTGGCCTTGCAAATCGGTAATGGACATAAAAATCACATAGCGGTCATTCTTTAGCCAAATTGAGCTCTGTACTTTAATGAAATGTCACATTTCAGGCTTCAAACATAAAGATAGAAAACTGTAATTTTTTGTGAAGAATCAACAACAAATGGGACACAATCATGAAGTGGAAAATTTATTGGCTATTTCAAACTTTTTTAACAAATAAAAAACTGACAAATTGGGTGAGCAAAATTATTCAGCCGCTTTACTTTCAGTGCAGCAAACTCTCTCCAGAAGTTCAGTGAGGATCTCTGAATGATCCAATGTTGACCTAAATGACTAATGATGATAAATAGAATCCACCTGTGTGTAATCAAGTCTCCGAATAAATGCACCTGCTCTATGATAGTCTCAGAGGTCCGTTGAAAGCACAGAGAGCATCATGAAGAATAAGGAACACACCAGGCAGGTCCGAGATAATGTTGTGGAGAAGTTTAAAGCCAGATTTGGATACAGAAAGATTTCCCAAGCTTTAAACATCCCAAGGAGCACTGTGCAAGCGATAATATTGAAATGGAAGGAGTATCAGACCACTGTAAATCTACCAAGACCTGGCCGTCCCTCTAAACTTTCAGCTCATACAAGGAGAAGACTGATCAGAGATGCAGCCAAGAGGCCCATGATCACTCTGGATGAACTGGAGAGATCTACAGCTGAGGTGGGCGAGTCTGTCCATAGAACAAAACATCAGTCGTATACTGCACAAATCTGGCCTTTATGGAAGAGTGGCAAAAAGAAAGCCATTTCTGAAAGATATCCATAAAAAGTGTTATTTAATGTTTGCCACAAGCCACCTGGGAGACACACCAAACAAGTGGAAGAAAATGCTCTGGTCAGATGAAACCAAAATTGAACTTTTTGGCAACAATGCAAAACGTTATTTTTGCTGTAAAAGCAACACAGCTCATCACCCTGAACACACCATCCCCACTGTCAAACATGGTGGTGGCAGCATCATGGTTTGGGCCTACTTTTCCTCAGAAGGGACAGGGAAGATGGCTAAAATTGATGGGAAGATGGAGGGAGCCAAATACAGGACCATTCTGGGAGACCTGAGACTGGGACGGAGATTTAATAATAATAATAATAAATTCATTTATAAAGCGCATTCAAGTCAAAGTGCTGTACAGAGCATAGAAAATACAATTTAAAAACATTTCTAGAGACTAAAATATAACACATATTCATACTCTCAGACAAACATACAGAATAATTAGGCCTCATACACCACAGTAAACAAATGGGTCTTTAGCTTTGCTTTAAAAACCTCAACAGAACAAGCCTGCCTGATGTTAAGATGTAAAAGGTTCCACAGTATTGGTGCGCGAAAAGAAAAGGCCTGTTCACCAATTGACTTCTTTTTAACCCTTGGGACACTTAATGGTGTCGTACGGAAGGCTAATGTGGCAATTTATTTGCAAGGAGGAATGGGCAAAAATTCAGTCTCTCGATGTGCAAAACTGATAGAGACATACCCCAAGCGACTTACAGCTGTAATCGCAGCAAAAGGTGGCGCTACAAAGTATTAACTTAAGGGGGCTGAATAATTTTGCACGCCCAATTTCTCAGTTGTTTATTTGTTAAGAAAGTTTGAAATATCCAATAAATTTCATTCCATTTCATGATTGTTTCCCACTTGTTGTTGATTCTTCACAAAAAATTTCAGTTTCATATCTTTATGTTTGAAGCCTGAAATGTGGCAAAAGGTCGAAAAGTTCAAGAGGGCCGAATACTTTCGCAAGGCACTGTATGTAAATCCATGGCTTTCTACAGTCTACCTAGGTATTACATTAGTCTTACTGAGCAAGATCAAATTCAATATGCTGTAGTAGATGTTTGTTAACCTTGACATGCTTTTTGGATACTGACTTGTTATCCACATTACTAACATTCCCATTACTTTCTAGATATACTTTCTAAAACTCATCCAATCATGCTCCAGTATATTAGCTATTATAATGGGGTATCGTTTTATAGCGATAAGCAGTAAATCTCCAGTCAAACCGTTTATTTGTTACGGACAGACTGGTGACCGAAACCTGTATATCCATCAAGTTCTTCACATCAGGATCTCCGAAAACACGTCAACACAGACCCGCGTGTCCTTCAACCTGTCCTTCACCATGAGCCAAACCCTGACCCCGAACACGTGCTGCCTCCCAAATAACACACAAAGCTTATCTGGTCCCCTCTAAGGAGAATAATACCCCTGACCTACAGCTCTGAACCACAAGAAATCACAATTTAAATCTATGAGAAGTGGTAGCAAGCTACACAACACAGTATATGAAACTACAGTACAGAATTAATTTACATAGATCTCTGCAAGTGCCAAACCAGAGCCTATGTGCACACCACTAAACCCGATGCGGCTCTGACGTTACATGGGATGTGGTGTTTTTGTGAGTAATGATTAGTGGTTGAATGAGGGTAGTGTGCTGCCTGCAGGCTACAAATGTGGTCTTACAAGGAACAGAGAAACGGAGAGAGAAGAGAGAAGGAGAGTGTGGGCTAAAGAATTACGCCATAGCCACCCAAGCATAAAGCTCTGAATGTATGAATGAACAATGAACAACAGACTGTGTGTGTGTATGTGTGGATGGGTGTGTATGTGCATGTTTATACACATGAATGTGTGTCTTGGGAATACTGTAAGTGCCTGACGTCACAGCTCCCAGTACAAAACACACGCCATTAGAGTCAAGAGAGACGTCATTAAGGACTTTGATGAAACAGAAATGTGTATGTGGTTGGAGTGTTGCTGCAGTACGTTGCGTCTGGGAGACCCACAACGCTAGGCAGGGTAAAGGACCCTTTGTATTTCTGCTCTCCGCAGAAGCAGCACACCCTAACCAATCGGACCACTCCATTACACACGCGACGTGATCTCACTCTCGTTGTCTCGGTGACCGCTGACCACATCAAGGAAGCCTGACCACGACACACACACACAATATGAACACAAACCCCTCCACACTCCCCGCCATGGCGAAGCCGATATGTGGCCAGTTCAGCCCAGGTCACAATGTAGTGAACCATCAGGGGACCAGACCAGACCCAGTAGAACCGTCAGAACAGGGAAGGCATGGTGGCCTAGTGGTTACCACTGTGGCCTCACAGCAAGAAGGTTCTGGGTTCGAACTCCGGTAATCCCAGGCCTTTCTGTGTGGAGTTTGCATGTTCTCCCCGTGTCTGCGTGGGTTTCCTCCGGGTGCTCCGGTTTCCCCCACCATTAAAAACATGCAGGTTAGGTTTCGGACTACAGATGGAAATGAGCAACTATGCCATAATCTGGCTCATTTACAGTCTGTACAGAAGTGTGAGATTGTTGATTAATGTGCACTGTCCCAAGTAAATAAATAAACAACATCCAAGAATATCCAAGAACAAAACCTCTACATTACCAAGAACCATTTCTTTCACTTGTGTTGATGTCAAATGGCCTGAGCATATACAATGGGGGAAAGTCGGAGAACCCACAACCTGACAATCTTAACATTACTACTCACTAGTAGAGTTGTCATCGGGCCTGAAAACTGATATTGGTCCAACCCAGGCCAGCTCAGATGAGACCCGAGCCCAAGCCCAGTCCGACGTCAAATAAATTAACTAATCCCGGCCCGAAAAAAGCCTGAAAGAAAAACGTTATGGCGTTGCTACAGCTACAGTGTGTGCATAAACCGTTAAATATATAATGATGTAGAAAGCAACAAAACAATAATGGAAAGAAATTAAACAAACCTTGCAGTAAGGGTGCATAAATTATGAAAATATATCTTTAATCAATGTTTATGCTTATTTTTCCTTATGTTTGGAAGTAAGTGCAGGTCCTGCCTATTTTGAATTTAGCCTACCGTAGCCTACGCTTCTTCAGTATAGTCTATAATAAAGCTTTTCATTTTTATCATTTGAAAAACAAACTAATTGTTTTTTTGTTTCTACTCTTCCAAACAGCCTTAAACATTTACCTATATTTGTCCAATTTCGGGCTGGGCCATTGGGCTTATTCGGGTTTGGACTGAGAAGGACAGGTCTACTCTAGTTTCATCTGTCCAAAGAATGCTGTTCCATAACTGGACTGGCTTTTGTAGATGTTGTCTGGCAAAGTCTAACTGCACGTACACACCGCCAACGACTTGAGCTTCAAAAGAAGCTCTGGCCGCCCTGTCAAGGACGCTTGACCATAAAGTACGGGGTTTCTTTAAATGCTTTTGGCCACTTTGGCCGCTCTGACGTGGCAGGACATTCACATCAAGCAAGGAAGACTAGCAGACGTACTTAAATTCTGATTGGTTGACTGTTCGTTTTTAGCTGAACCGCATCATAGCTCATTACCATAAAATTGAACAAACCTTTATGCCTGACGCTCTGGTCTCTCAACACACCCAAAACGCGACGCCGACTGATTTGCCGGTCCTTGCAGCTGAGAAAAGCCAGCTTCCATTGAAAATGAATGACTTCCCATAACTTTGAATCTGAATTCGGCGGCTGAGTGTACGTACAGTAATCTGGCCTTTCTATTATTGAGGCTACTGAATGGTATACACCTTGTGGTAAATGCTCTGTATTTGCTTTCATGAAGTCTTCTCTTTATGGTACATTTAGATATTGATATGCCTACCTCCTGGAGAGTGCTCTTCATTTGGCTGGATGTTGTGAAGCGCTTTTTATTTATCATGGAAAGGATCCTACGATCATCCACTACGGTTGTCTTCCAAGGATGTCCAGGCCTTTTTGTGTTGCAGAGCTCAACAGTGCATTCTGTTTTCTTCACAATGTACCAAACTGTTGATTTGCTATCTCTGTCATAGATATTTTTTGTTTCAGTTGCATTGAGAGCTCCTTTAACTGCATGTTGTGGTTTCATAGCAACAGCTTCCAAATGTGAATGCCACACCTGAAATCACCTCCCGACCTTTTATCTGGTTAAATTATGAAGGAATAGCCAACACCTGTCCAGGCCTTCAGAACTGCCCTAATTTCTTGTGGCATAGATTCAACAGAACTTAATTTCATCACGCAGTTGCTGCAAATTTGTTGGCTGCATATCTATGATGCGAATCTCCCATTGAGTCAATTGTCCAATTAATTTTGCTCCTATATTGAAGAGCTGTAATTCCTAAACCCTTCCTAAACCCTTCCTAAACCCTTCCTAAATAGAGACTGCACTTTAAGCCCATATTCATTATTTTACTGTAACTTGAATTACAACCAAAGAAAATACATTTTGTCCAATTATTTCTGGACCTAACTGTATATGCATGGGTCACCTTCAGCTTGAAAACTTTGATGCAGTATTTTACGCAGTGTTGCTTTTTATTACTGTAGCAAACTATTGCACATATCATTGCCTTTTATACACTTCAGTTGTTTGGGAATATTTGACTTTAAGAAAGTACAGACATTGGTTGATGTTTGTTTATAAGGCTTTATTACAGAAACTAACTAGCCATTTAAATTAAAGAATTCAGTGGTAAAATACTATATATCAGACTTGGCCTCAGGACCTTTTATTACTAGAGACACATCGGGTCCACTCAAAGTTATCTAAAAATGGGTTTGAATACCGTGCTTCACACTCATGGAAAGATATACAGTACAGAGCCAACATGAGCTAGAGGTTTTAAGTGCCTGTACTTTAATTTAAGTCTGTTACATGTTTTTTTCTATTATTGTTTTTTCTCCCAATGTTTGTCCCCTCCCAGTTGGTCTTGTCAAATACCCACTAACCCTGCCTTGTCAGGAGCTCTGCAACTCCTTGGACAGATGTGGTGTGGTGAGAGGCGCTCTCATGGTTCATCCAACTACATGTCACCTAGCCGGACAATTATTTTCACACTGCTCATCCAACACGGAAGCCTTTAGTCAGATCATGCGCAGGATGATTACGTTCACCAACTATACTTCCGTGATTGAATTTACAGGAGGCGTTTTTATTGTTTAAAGTCTGTGTTTATTATATATTTAATTTAATTTAATTGTACTTTTAGTTTTATTCTGTTTTAGTTTCTTTGGCTGCTGTTTTTATATTGTTGTATCACAGGGCCTAACTGTAAAAAGATTAATAAAGTATAATACAATTTGAGAACCCATTTTGTTGCAATTTACTGTACAGTAGAACCCAAATCGGGTTCTGCAAACCATAAAATAGTTATACTATGTGGACAGTCAAAAAGGCTCTGGTCTCAGCTTGATTTCCCTGTATAAATAAAGGTTAATAAATTATAAAGGACCCTCTTGGAATCCTTTGTTTTAAGAGTGCACTGTAGAAACGACTGATTCAAACCAATGGCTCAGTGCTTAATAAGGAACATGACCGTGAAACAACATCTGTCTTGCCTCTTTTCCTTCCAGAACACTCTGTCAGAGTTGGTCAGTAAGCTCCAGGCGTGCACACCTCACTTTGTAGAGTGTGTGCGCCCAAATAGCTGCGGCATCCCGGACACGTTTGACAGCCTGCACGTGTCTTCCCAACTGCAGCATGTCGGCGTTCTGGAGATGGTCCACATTATCCGCTACGGCTACCCGGTACGCCTGCCGTTCAGCGGCTTCCTCACCAGGTTAGTGGCACTATTCAACATGGCCTGCCTCAGTCCAACTGGAGCATGGGGTATTATCCATCCAGGACTCATATGGGCCTCAAAGTCCTAAAAGAGAAACAGGCAAGTCAACAGTTGATTTGTATTAATTTGTTGGTTGTCGTTCCACTATTCATTTATATTACCTTAGGTTTGAAATGCTTCCAATATCAAACATTTCATCCACCTATCCAGATTTTCCAGTCATGTTAAGTGGACGCAGCCCTGTGCAAAATGTTGTAGGACTCGAGTAAGGCGCTATGGGCTGAAATGGAACCAGGCCTGTATATAGTGTGTTGGGTCACTGTGTCCTCTGTGTGCACGGGTCTGGATGATAGCCTGGGTGGGTGCATCATGAACCAGAGGTCTTCTTTCTGCTAATGGGCTTATTACAGCAGACACTGTGGATGAGTCCAACAAACACACCCACACAATATGTAGAACAAAGTTCACGTTGTCCTCTCCTTATCACGCTCTCTCTCTCACTGTAATAGCTCAGTGTCACGGTGACCCATAAAACGGCACATGCACAACTTGGTCAACAACACCAATCTAAAAAGGAAGTTGTAATGGGAAAGTGTGTGTGTGTGTGTGTGTGTGTGTGTGTGTGTGTGTGTGTGTGTGTGTGTGTGTGTGTGTGTGTGTGTGTGTGTGTGTGTGTGTGTGTG
>JACXGM010023094.1:0-16380 GCA_016801145.1 Umbra pygmaea | reverse complement strand
ATTGCAACCAACTTTTCATGGCTTGTTTGAAAAATAACGACATCTTAGAAATTATTTCCTTTTCCAATATCTGAAAATGATCAGTTGTAATTTGTAGAAATGGAAATAGGTCCTTACTGAACAATGGGTGAAATACTCTTATTAGCTTACTAGTGAACCAGTTAGGATTCAGGTATACCTTTTGTATAACTGATGCTTTTAATGAAAGATCCGATCCTTTAATATTCAATAACTTTTGACCTCTGTGTTCGTATTCATTATAAAAGTATGCTCTTTTTATTTTGTCTGGCTTACCGTAGTAGTAGTTTCTTTGTGTATTGCTGATGCTTTGTAGTTCCTTTGTGTGTATTGCTGATACTTTGTAGTTCCTCGTATTGATAATGCTTTGTAGTTCCTCTGTGTGTATTGCTGATACTTTGTAGTTCCTCGTATTGATAATGCTTTGTAGTTCTCCTTTGTGTATTGCTGATAATTTGTGGATCCTTTGTATTTATCACTGATGCTTTGTAGTTTCTCTGTGTTTGTATCATAGATGCTTTGTAGTTCCTCTGTGTGTATCATTGATGCTTTGTAGTTTCTCTGTGTTTATCGTGATGCTTTGTGTTGTGGTGTTCATGCCTCTTGTGTTTTTCGTCTGTGACTGTTGATGCTTTTATTTTGCCCCCAGGCCTCTGAGGGTGTCCCGATCCGGTTCTTCTCTGTGCTGACAGACCTAGTGGAGGCCTACTACAGCCCCAATATGGGCCTGGTCACACACCTGCAGTATCCTGTCCAGAAAGAGGAGGAGCCAGAGGAGGAGCCAGGTGGGATCATAGGTGTCACTTACTAAGCAATCTATCTATCATCTATCATCTATATTTACACTTACTGTCCACTTCATTAGGTACACCTTGCTATTACAGGGTCGGACCCCATTTCACCTTCAGAACTGCCATAATTCTTTGTGTGCATAGATTCAACAAGGTGCCACAATGGTTGATATTGACATTATTGCATCACTCAGTTGCTGCAGATTTTGTTGGCTGCACATCCCAGAGGTGGGCACTCGATTTGGAGACTCATACTCGGGTTGCACTTAAGTCGCACACGCAGTGACTTCAGACTTGAATTGAGACACGTCCTCAAAAGACTTCAGACTCGACTCGGATTCGAGATGCGGGACTCGTGAACAATCTTTATTTTTAGGAATCGTCTGATGAGCTGAATGTTATTCCCCTCCCTGTGTAACCTATAACCTAACTATGTTACAGATAAGTACTAATATGAGTGGATATCTGCTGTACACGGCCACAAGTGAGAGGACAGCAAACATGTCAACCGCACCGACAGCTGCTGTGCCATTCCTCATAATCTTTGGCTTTAAAAACATCATACAACAAGGCTCAAACAAAAGAAGCGCTGAATGCAAAATATGTGGTATTGAGATAAAGGATTCCTATTAAATTTGACCAGGCACCTGTAAACGTACCCTGATAAACGTACCCTGATAAACGTACCCTGATAAACGTACCCTGATAAACGTACCCTGTAAACGTACCCTGATAGGTTAGCAAACATGTTTAGCTCAGCAATGGCCATCTAAACTTAGCTTTTATTTATTTTATTTATTTAACCTTTATTTAACCAGGTGGGCATGTTGAGAACAATTTCTCATTTAAAACGGTGACCTGGCCAAAATAAAGCAAAAAGGTGCAAGTACAGACAGTGTTACACTAATGCAAATACACAAGAATTACACAAAGGGTAGGGTAAGAATAAAGATAAAAATACAGTCAGAATTGAACGAGGTAGATGTAAGTACATGTACAATTAGTGCAAAGAAATCAGAGATTCAGAGGTAGATTGAATTGTTGTACAAGGTGGCAGGCAAATACAATGAATAAGTTAACACTAGTATGACTGTGCAAATGGTAACAGTGCAAATAACAGTTTGTGAATAATATATTAAAAAAAATATATATATAATATGTTCAAGTCAGTATATACAGAGGTGCTTATTTGGCAAAATGCTACAATTGTGGATCAGATAGGGAAAGGTAGTGCACATGTGAAGGGGGGGGGTCAGCAGGTGCAGTGGTTAGGCAGAAGCTCTGATAGTCGTGATTTAAAGGAAGTGAGGGGGACAGTGGTCACAAGTTTCAGAGTCTTCTGTAGCTCGTTCCAGTCATTAGCTGCGGCGAACTGGAATTAATTTTGGCCAAGAGTGGTGTCTGCTTTAGGAGTGATCAGGGAGATGTACCTGGATGAACGCAGATTACGGGAGGGTGAGGCAATGGTGAGGAGTGAGTTCAGGTAAAGGGGGGGGTTTCTTAGGATTGATTGGTAAATTAGGTGATACCAGTGGGTCAGGCGCCGAGTGTGTAATGAGGGCCAGCCCACTAATGCATATAGGTCACAGTGGTGGGTGTTAAATGGGGCATTGGTGACAAATCGAATAGCACTATTATAGACTACGTCTAGCTTTTTGTGAAGGGAGGTGGAGGCAGTTCTGTAAATGACATCACCGAAATCAAGGATTGGAAGGATGGTCATTTTTACCAGGGTCTTTTTGGCAGCATAAGTGAAGGAGGCCTTGTTTCTAAATAAGAAGCCAATTCTAGATTTTATTTTAGATTGGAGTGTGTTAATGTGACGCTGGAATGAGAGTGAACAATCTAACCAGACACCTAGATATTTGTAGGTGTCCACAAATTCCAGTTTGGACCAATCCAGAGTGGAGATGCTAGTCGGGTTGGCGGGTATGGGAAGTGTGCGGTTGAAAAGCATGCATTTAGTTTTGGTGGGGTTTAAGAGCAGTTGAAGGTTATAGAAGGCATGTTGAATGGAGTCGAAGCTCTTTTGGAGGTTAGTTAATGCAGAGTCCAATGAAGGGCCGGATGTGTATAGGATGGTGTCATCTGCATAGAGGTGAATCTGAGAGTCACCGGAGGCACGAGGAACATCATTTATATATACAGAAAAAAGTGTCGGCCCAAGAATCGAACCCTGTGGCACCCCCATAGAGACATCCATAGGTCCAGACAACAGACCCTCAGATTTGACATGTTGAACCCTGTCAGAGAAGTAGTTGGTGAACTAGTCGAGGCAGTCATTGGAAAAGCCAAGGCTGCGGAGTCTACCAATAAGGATGTGATGATTGACTGAGTCGATCGCCTTGGCTAGGTCAATAAAAACAGCGGCACAGTAGTGTCTTTTATCAATGGCATCTGTGATATCGTTTAAGACCTTGAGTGTGGCACAGGTGCAGCCATGGCCAGCGCGGAAACCTGATTGTATAGCAGAGTGTGCTGTTGGATTCTAAATGTTTAACAATCTGATTGTTAATCTGGCTTTCGAAGACTTTAGAGAGACAGGGCAGGATGGATATGGGTCTATAACAGTTAGGGTCGAGAGTGTCCCCCCCTTTGAAAAGAGGGATGATTGCAGCTGTTTTCCAGTCTTTCGGGATCTCTGAGGATACGAGAGAGAGGTTGAATAGGCTAGTAATGGGAGCTGCAATGATTGCTGCAGAGAGCTTTCGAAATGACGGGTCCAGATTATCTAGCCCAGCAGATTTGAAAGGGTCTAGCTTTTGCAGATCTCTTAGGACATCAACTTATTGAATTTGGGTGAAGGAGAAATTAGGAAGGCTAAGGGATGGTACTGCATAGGGTGGGGAACTGTCAACTGGGTGTGGACCAGTGGCCAGGGTGAAGTTAGCCCGGTGAAACGCATGGCCAGCCATACCAAAATGTTTATTAAAATGATCAACTATGGCAGTTTTGATTGTGGTGATAGTGTTGCCTAGTCGTAGAGCAGAAGGCAGCTGGGAGGAGGAGTTCTTATTCTCCATGGTCTTCACCGTGTCCCAGAACTTTTTGGAATTGGTGCTACAGGTTGCAAATTTTTGTTTAAAAAAGCTAGTTTTGGCATTCCTGGCTGATTGTGTGTATTGGTTCCTTACTTCCCTGAAGAGCTGGATGTCGTACAGATTTTTTTAGGCTAAAGCGGTGCGCCACAGGGTGTTTTTGTGTTGGGCTAGGATGGTCAGATCTGGAGTAAACCAAGGGCTATATCTAATTTTAGTTCTAAACTTTTTTTTTTTTTTTTTTTTTGAGCCTTTCTATCCATTCTATTTCTATGGTATAACCATCCCATTGGAAAGACCGTGAAATGTGGTCTTGGCTCAGACCTTGATTTAAACATCCACAGCCTTCCATACTGGACAAACATGTCTATAGCTTGTTCAGTTTCATAAACTGAATTGTTTTTCCACGTGAAGGGCTATGAGAACCAGCTGCAAACTAGCAGGCTTTAGCCTTATGTCATGGTAAACAAAGTGTTAACATTTATTGAATGCCCGTTTGTTTTTGTAAATATTTGAATGGGACATTTGTTTTATATTCAAATTTTGCTGAATAGTCTAACTGTAAACATATTTATTTTATTCCATTCCAGTGTTTAACCCCTGTTCCTTTATGATTATTATTATTTTAGATTTACCTTATTACCTATGCTAATGCATAATTTCAAAGTGATGTTAAGTTAGCATGTCACTGTATATGGGTACACCTAGAACACACAATTTTTGATGATTATTAAGCCTACACTTTTATAGTGCAGGTCTATGCAAATCTGCAAGCCCTGTGGGTGCTACTGCCCATCAGTTTGCTTTCTCTATGTGTGTGTAGGTGACCATTTATGTTAGTTATCTTTATGACATCATTCATATGAACACATATGAGGAATCTTTAGGATGGGACCCCATAACCTCAAGGCCAGGTTTTCCAGGTTTTCCGAACATTTCGACAAAAATAATCATACCTTAAAGTTTGAGTTTTGCCTTGTTACCAGATCAGGAAAATCTCCAGTAGACTGTGTTTACTTTCTGCCCCACTTTAAGGGGGCTGGGATGCATGCTGTTGATAATATGAAATACTCTATAATGCTAAGAAAATGGCATCCTAAAAGAGGCACTCCTGTTCTAGAGCACAACATATTGTTTTGTATTGATTCTAATAAGGATTTCCATTTCAGGGCTCAAACCTCCCAGTTTACAAATGGAAACAAATGGTAATACGAGATGCAAGCTCTGGTGTATCTGATTACAGAATGGGATCAGATCATGCAAATATTATTTGGTTCTGTGAGAGACAGGCGTGCCCTTATCTGTCTTACTGCAGAAATGGCCACAAATTGGTCTCATCACAGGCTATATTTATCTTTCGTTAGTATAGTCTATCAAAGTAGTTTCAAATTCAAAATTGTCTCACATTATTTAGGGGCTCGGGTAAAGTTGCATTGTGTAGAATTTTGTTGTACTACTTTTTCGTTCAGTGACCAGAATCCAAAAGAAAATGTATTTCATGACATAAAAAACAACATTTTGCCAATGATTTCATACAGTACACTAGGCAATGTTTCTTTTGCCATTTGAATAGGATTTGCAGTGAGGACATGGCAAGATATGCATCCACAGTGTTGTCACAATGTCCCCTGCCCTCCACCTACCGGGCCTCCACCTGGTGCTGTTTCTGTTGTCTAGTGTTTGTGTGGGTTTGTCGTGCCGGGTGTTGCTTCTTAGGTGGGGGGCTATGTCACAATGTCCCCAGTGTCTGTTTGCTTAGTTCTGTGTTTCATGTCTTAGGGGTTTCTCCCCTGTGTGTTTGTTTTGATTCTGTTTCCTGCTCCTTGTGTCACATGAACCCATCACATGTTTTAGTTATACTGTCGGTTCTGTTGATTAGTCCACACCTGCACACCCTTCCCTCATTAGTTCAGTATTTAGGTCAGTCTGTGTGTTAGTCTTGTGTGGTTCATTGTTTACTGTTCAGGTACGTGTTGTTCTTGTTTCTGTTTAGTATGGAGTTATTGTTTCTCATGTTGGTATTCTACAGTTGTTCCTTATGTTGTTCTTGTGCTTGGTTGTTTGTTTTCTTTTCAGTGTTTCTTGCTCAGAATTATCATTAAAGAGTTCTTTAGAAGACACACTTGCCTCCGCATTCCTCAATACTGTGACAAGAGTTGGTCAAAAGGCACATGTCGTTGATTTAAAATGTATATTTTAGGCTATGCTTTTGTGTGCAACAAAGAACTGCATAATCTAAGGAATAACTATCTCATATAAAACACTTTTGGGACTTTTAAAATATTAAGAAATACAATTTGTACAGTGTTTGTAAGCTGGTCACTTGAAAGTGAAAATAGTTAAATTTTTATGGCACTGTCAGTGTAGAAAAGGGAATAGAGCAAGATGCAGGTGCATAACTCCATAGTGTGGTTGGTATATTGATGCATAAAAAAATAAATAAAGATGGGAAAAAACAAATGAAATAAGAAATATCTATGAAACATTTTGCATAACAAAGGAACATGAAGCAAAAGGACAGACAGACAGCAGTCAAAACCGACAAGGGAATGATCAAACAGAGGGCTTTTATACTGTATATTAATGAGGGGATGAAAACCTGGTGTGTGTGATATTGACAAAACAATACAATCCATTGTTTGCACATGGGAATATGATCATATATCCAGGAGAGAAGGAAACCAGGTGTGGGGGAAATGGAACTACTGACCTTACACACTGACACGGAGGGAAACCGTGACGTACACAATTTCCACAAATAGCATATTTAAGTTATATAGAGACAGCGAAAAAAACTGTGTTCATCAGCCTATGTATTACAACAGTTACATTGCATTTCTTTTTTTTTGCACTGTCTGGGTTACAAGCTGAACAACATTGTATTACCATGGTCTTGTAGTCTGTGCAATGTCAATAAAGTTTAATTGAGTCTAATCATGACACATCATGAGACATAATGGATCTGTCATGGTTTGTATATGGAAACAGGGAGACTAGACAGGTAGCAGGTGGTTGTTGAATTTAATTAAATCATCCAGGTGTGTACAGCAGTAGAGTAGTGATGAAAGGTAGCGAGTAGCACAACGGAATGTATATATCAGGATACTATACAATTTGGAACACAGGCAGTCACACAGCGTACACATATACTTGATTAATATATGGTAGGCAAAACGAATATGACTATACTCTATGCTCTGTAGTGGCATAAACGCTTAGGCTAAAAATACATAGAGTGTATGCCTTAACTAAAGCAACACACGCCTCACACTACCGAATGTATTACTTCCTGGACATCGGCACCAACAAGACAGCATCAAATATGAGCTGCACCGCCCTCTGACCCATGAGCTTATAATGCTACAGAGTACTAGTTAGCCCCAGCTGATAGCAATAGGCAATTAGACTAAACAAGCCCTATATTCCCATCACACTATAGAGACATGGTAATAACTATTAGAGTCCAGAGGTTGGTGCTAACGTACCATCTACATACATTTAAACATAACTCAACAGTACATTGTACTGGCCATCATATAAACACAATATTACATATATATATTCAAGAGTCCAAATCTCAGTCCAATGGCCACGTCATCCCACTCTGGGACAACATGACAGGATCCTGGCAAAAACTTTATTGTTCTAGCAGGTTCCGGTTCAAATTTAACATGCTATACATGTTAATGGTGCTCAGTGGTAGCATTTAAATTTCACTCGCTCTAAGAATTTGTTTCCCTCAGGTGTATTTGGTTGATGTTATTTGGTTTGTTGTTGACTGCTCTCTCTGGCCTATATGTATATGTGACAAAATGTCTCCCTCTGAGTGTAATTCAGCGGCAGGATTAAAAGGGCTCTTAATTGTATCACCAATATTAGGTACCCACACACTGGAGCAGTAGAACTGTTTAGAGACTCAATTACCCAAAAGCACCGAGGACATGGCACTGATGATTAACACTTTGACCCATTATTATCCATCTGCAGATCCAATCAAATTCCCCCCTCAGCTTCCTCCCAGGAACTTCCCTGCAGCGACGCCATTGCCAAATGACTGTAAAGAGCCCTATGGAGGAGAGAGCCATGGACCGGAGACACCCTGTGCTTCTCTAACAGAAACCTACCTACAAAGGCTACAACAAATCGATATGTCTAAGTATGTCAGGTCACATTGGCTCTATTTTTGATAGAGTAAGTCGTGAATGATGGAGAAGAGCAGTTTTTCATACGGCAGTGTTTGAGTCTGCTAGGACTACCCCAGGCCATTTTATGGCATCTTAGTGCTTTTTGTTTTTTTGGTATTTGTCTTTTCAAATTTTTATTTTTATTTTTATTTGTAGAGACATGCCATCAATTACACTGTTAATCTCAGAGTTTGCAACCAATAACAACTACTCAGGTGACCAATTTACAACTAATAATGTTGTCAATTGACAATTAAACAAGTGGTCAAATAGCAACCAATCATGATATCAATTAGGAAGTCATTTTATTAATTACCAACTAATCATGTTATCAGTTAAAAATTAACTATCTTATAAATGAAAAATGTATCATGTTATCAATGAACAAGTAATAATGCTGATTGATGATGCATGGTGTTCAGTGTGTCAGAGGACCAGCAGAAATCGATCCAGGAGTATTTCCTCAGCTCGCTCTGCCTCGATGCTGAGCAGGTCCAGAATGGCAATCCGAACCTTCCCAATCTAAAGAAGCTCATTGCTGACATCTGTAAACACTTGAACAGGTACATTAGACATTGCAGAAACCTGTGCAAGATATATGGCAATGTGGAGTTCACTGTTAACAGCAGGTATAGAAATGGATAGATGTTTTGTCAACTTGTGCTTGTCATTATGACGTCTGGTTTAGTTTAGTCTTATCCAAGTGAGTCACAATTGAGAGATTTTTAAAATCACCTGGTTGGATTTGACAGTGTCATCAGGGGGATCAGCTAAGAACAGGACTCACCAATCAAATTACATTTTTATTTCACCTTTATATTTTACCAGGTAAGCTGATTGAAAACTGATTCCAATTTCATTGTTATGTTGACCTGGCCAAAAACAACATGAAAGTTACCTTCAAAGAACTAAAAAAAATCAATATACTATGTAGTGAAAGTTTATTGGTCATAAAACACAACAAAAATAAATTACACCATTGATGATAGCCCAGATGAAGAGATAAATTACACTGTATGGTGTTACGTACATACAGATGTGTAGGTGTGTGCTCAGTGGATGTGTAGTAAAAAATATTATGAAAAGTACAGTGATATAAGATTCTTAACAACCAGAGTGATCAGAAAGCAGCTCAGACAGTTGTTCTTTAAGTACCATAAGTAGTAATGATTCTGATTTTAGTCATTGGCTGCAAAGAACTCAAAGGAATGAACATGCTCTCACAGATATGGTATCTTTCCTTCCCAATTTGCTAAATTAAAGACATCAACTACATAACTGAATTCATACGTAATTTGAACGCTGGTAAATGAACCCTGGTAAATGGACCTGGTAAATGAACCTGGTAAATGTAAACAGGAATAAAAGTTAAATGAACCTTGGTAAATAAACTCTGGTAAATTACTGGTAATTAAGTAATCCTCATCCTTTGCCTTGTAGGATGAATAAAATATTTTTCATTTAATTCATGTCTCTGGTGGTCCTGTGTAATGCCAGTGAGATCTGCCGTACTCTACCCACTCTGGAAGCCTTCCAGAAGATTCTGGACCAACAACAGTCCCCAGGGATCAGCAGAGCAAGAAGTCAGGTAAGGTATCTCACACACACACTCTTTTAGGATTTGGTTAAAGACATAGTAAATAGTGGTGACAATACTTTCTGCTAGTATACTCAATAGTAGAGTGAATCTGTGAGGCATGTCAATGACCGTGCAGCTCATTTTTGTTGAAGTATCATCATATTGTGCTCTTTGAAACAACCACACCGTCTTTTTCCGAGCAGCCTGTGGGCCCTATCTTGCACCCGGCGCAATGCAGCGCAAAGTCTGAACGCAAGTGTCTTTGTAGTTTAAGACCAACGCAGTTGTCAATTTCCCGTCAGGCGCCCACGTAGTTTTAATAGCAAATGCACCTGTGCCCATTTTTGCGCCCATGGGAGTGCTGGTCTAACAGGGAGGTGTGTTCAGGATAATTCTGGGTGTATTGCTATCTTGAGGCATCGGAAAATGATTGTGCCATTGACCAACAAAACCTGGTCTAAAGTCAATGGCGCAGCACATCATATTTATTTTAACAGCAAATTAGTCAAATGCACCTATGGCATAGGCACAGCGTGTGCACACTATGCTTGTTGCACACACACAGGGAAGCGCAGCAGCACACGAACATGCAAAAGATTACAAACAAAAATATGACGGTGCAAATCCGCCGTCATAATAGCAATGCGCGAAAGGTACAAACACTTAAAGGGAATGGAAGATGAATCTCTGATTGGTTTATTGTATGTTACGCCCAAAACACACCCATGAATTAATGAAGACACTTAGTACAACCCTTTTAGACCATGCACCTGGCGCATGGACCCTTTAATCTGCTGTCAAACTAGCAAAAGTGGATTTGGACACGCCCAGAGCGCACTTGCGCCATGCGCTTCACGCCATGCCCTTAGATTGTTAAAATAGGGCCCTGTATGTCTCTCAAGGTTACTTGTGGGTTTGTCTTTGTTTCCCAAATCATTCTTCTTCTTTTGGTTGACATCTTTCTTGGTCTACCTGACCTTGGCTTGGTAACAAGAGATCCCCAAATCTTCCACTTCTTAAGTGATTAAACAGTACTGACTGGCATGTGCAAGGCTTTGGATATCCTTTTATTTCCATTTCCAATTTTATGCAATTTCAGTACATTATTAGGCAAGTCTTTTGACAGTTACTTTCGGCTCCCCATAGCTCAGTATCTAGCCTGTTCAGTGCATCCACCTGAGTGGTAACAAACTCATTGACTATTCATACATGACTATTCATACACAGTAATTGCAATTTAAAATGCCACATGTGTGGGAAATGAACCTTTGATTGACATTTTAACCTCTGTGCGTCACCTTGTGTGTCTGTAACAAGGCCAAACATTCAAGGGTATGTTTACTTTTGATCAAGGCCATTGGGTTATTTCTATTATCATTATGGTTTACAAAGGTGCCAAACAACTGCGTGATAATTAATGGCTTCATATGAGTACTGTCCTTACATAACAGATTGCTTGCATGAACAGTTATATTGTCAAAATCAATTCCTAGAATGCTCAATAGTACAATACATTCCACTAATATACTCAAAAGTAAAATACAGTCTGCTAGTATACTCAATAGTACAATACAGTCTGCTAGTATACTCAATAGTAAAATACAGTCTGCTAGAATAGTCAATACTATAATACAATCTGCTAGTATACTCAATAGTACAATACATTCCACTAATATACTCAATTGTATAAAACATTCTGTCATACTCAATAGTACAATACAGTCTGCTGGTATACTCAATAGTAGAATACAATTTGCTGGTATACTCAATATTACAACACATTTTGCTAGTATTTTCAATAGTACAATACAGTCTGTTCGTATTCTCAGTAGTACAAAAGCATTAAAATAATATACGCAATAGTACAAAAACATTATCTTAGTATACTCAATAGTACAATACAGTCTGCTAGTGGACTAAATAGTACAATACAGTCTGCTAGTATACTCAATAGTACAATACAGTCTGCTAGTATACTCAATAGTACAAAACATTCTGCTTGTGTACTCAATATTACAAAACATTCTACTTGTGTACTCAATAGTACAAAGCATTCTGCTAGTATACTCAAAATTAAAATACAGTCTGCTAGTTTACTCAATATTGCAATACAGTCTTTTAGTATACTAAAAAGTACAATACAGTCTGCTAGTAAACACAATAATACAATACATTCTGCTAGTATACTCAACAGTACAAGACATTCTGCAAGTATGCTCAATAGTACAATACATTCTGCTAGTATACTCAATAGTAAAATACAGTCTGCTAGAATACTCAATACTATAATACAATCTGCTAGTATACTCAATAGTACAATACATTATGCTAGTATACTCAATAGTACAATACATTCTGCTAGTATACCCAATAGTACAATACATTCTGCTAGTATACATTCTCCTAGTATACTCAATAGTACAATACATTCTGCTAGTATACTCAATAGTACAATACATTCTGCTAGTATACTCAATAGTACAATACATTCTGCTAGTATACATTCTGCTAGTATACTCAATAGTACAATGCATTCTTCTAATATACTCAATAGTACAATACATTCTGCTAGTATACCCAATAGTACAATACATTCTGCAAATATACTCAATAGTACAAAACAGTCTGCTAGTATAGTAAAATAAAGTCTGCTAGTAAACTCAATTGTACAATACAGTCTGCTAATATATTCAATTGTACAATACATTCTGCTAGTATACTCAAACATTTTCCATCAAGGTTGTTTATACCTGTTTACATAATTGTTTATCATTAAGAATGTTAACACCATTAAATACTTTCCCACACTCACGTTCCTCAATTCACAACTACAGTTCTTCTCTTTCAATATTACATACTTTACACAAAGTAATATATACAGTTCATCATTCAATGTTGTCATTACATATATTTTACACTTTACCAGTGAAGTAGTCTTTCAAAACTCATTAACCATTCTGTGTACCTTTGATCAGTAAGACGTATTGCCCTGTAAATCAGATTTAGAACACTGCTTCATTAAATACCAATAAATCTGACTTTATTTGTTGAGTCATCTGCAAGGTTTGTGTTCATGCGGCAATACGTAGTAAGAGTGGGCTTTTTTTCAACATAAATTGATGATAAATAATATAGTAAGATTGTAGCCAATCATTACTAATTATTACAGCTCAGCTTTTGTTGTCAGCAAATCATGACTTGCTAATTTTGTCAACCAAAAAATTAAGTGGTTGGCAACATTAAATGGTTTCGCCATAAACAAGCCGTCTTCCTGATAGCTGAATGATGCAGCTGACTTTGCATTTTTGCTAACATTTTAATTTCTGTCTGTGGGAAAACAGTCGTCAGATATCTTATGCAATGTTTTATAAAATTACATCAAGATTGCTTGTATTATACAATATGTGTCAGACGTGTTGAACAAATTTCTGCTTTTCTCTTTAGGTGTCAGCAGATTCAGGCCAGTCTATGTCCTTCAAGCTTGAACAACTGACAAAACTGCTCTACTCTATTGAGGAGAAGGTAATAATTAATACTATTTTAAACCCCTTGGGCTGCCCTAAATGGCACTTTATTTAATTTTATAGGTTTATAGACCACTTTTGCTATCTAGAAACTAAAGATTCCTTGCAGAGAAGGAGCTAACATCTGCGTTTGTCATAGCGTTTGGCTGGGCCAAGGAGTTTAAGTAGCCAGGCATCTCATGTAGATGATATCTCTTGTGATGTATCCTGGTTCCTGTTACATTTATGTAACAGACCAGGACATAAGCATACACTCACAATAGTAATGGTTCCATTTTATAAACTTTAGTTTCTTTCTCAGGCCAAAATTGCTGTGTTTGAGTCGGTAGGATATGATGGAGGCCACAGAAAATCTTTAATACCACCTATTACATTTGAAGTAAGTAAAATAGCACAGCCAAAAGTATGTTTTCTGTTTCACTGTTTCATTATTAGAAAAATTAAATAAGTAATGTTGTTTATCATTTTGATAATTTTTCTTTGCACAACTGAATTGCACGTGTGCATGTCCGTTTGTAAACTTGTGAAGTCTTGAACATCTTTCCAGGTGAAATCAGAGTCACTTGGTCTCACAACCAAAATGTTCCTCAAAGTGGATGTTGAAAGTGGGAAGATCTTCTTTAAGAAATCCAAAGATGGGCCAGAGGACAAATACTTCGTTCACAATAAAAGTATGTTTGCCATGCGGCATAAATTGTAAATAGCAATTTATTACCCAGTAATGGGTATCCTGTAATTAAGGAGGCAATCTAATACACAAGTTGACGGATGTGCTGTGATGTGTAGTACTGCAGCTGGTGAAGTCACAGAAGGTTGGCAAGCTGGGGATTGTGTTGGAGACAGAGAAAGAGAAGACTCTACGCAAAGAGTTCATCTTTGACGACACAAAGGTAAAAACCTCTGCGGAAAAGCATGATATACTACACTATGGTTCCTTGAAAACTGAATAATCATCTATGGATGTCCGCAGAAAAGAGAGGGATTTTGCCAACTCCTTCAGCAGATGAAGAACAAGCACTCCGACAAACCGGAGCCAGACATGATCACTCTGTTCATTGGCACCTGGAACATGGGTACAATGACCACCTTCCATGTTAACCTTCACCTTCAATGTCTTTTTCCAATCAATCAAACTGATCAAGATTGACATTGTTGCTTTAGATGATACTCGTTCTAATGAAGTGTGTACAAAATGAATTATTGGTTAACTAATTGAACCACAACCTCTCTATTCAGGTAATGCTGGTCCCCCCAACCAAATTGCTTCCTGGTTCCAATGCAAGGGTCAGGGGAAGACCAGGGATGACACAACCAATCACATCCCTCATGACATCTATGTGATAGGGACACAGGAAGACACCCTTGGTGAGAAGGAATGGATAGACACACTGAAGAATGCTCTGAGAGCAACCACCAACATCAGCTTCAAACAGGTTAGGAAGCACCAACATCAGCTTTAAACAGCTTAGGATCAATCAACATCAGCTTCTAACATCCTTTCGAAAAATAAGTTTATTCAAGTGTCCTATTAGTATATTTCTTTTAAACTAAGAATAAGAGAGTATGCTTTCAGTCTACTTTTTATACATTTATCAGAGATATACTTAACAAAATTATACTTAAGTATACTTGGCTTATACTGACAAGTATACAGAAAAGTCAAAGTATATTTGACCTATACTTATACTTAAAATTACAATACTTGTACAAGATCTTGATCAAAAGACTTAAGTACAAATATAGATCAAAAATGTATGTTTGATCAAAATCTTGATCAAAAGTTTTAAGTATAGGCCAAATATACTTAGACTTTTTTTGTATGCTTGTCAGTATACTTAAAAGTTCTGTATAAGGAAATAATATTTTTCTTTAATATAAAACTACATACAGGTCCTTCTAAAAAAATTAGCATATTGTGATAAAGTTCATTATTTTCCATAATGTAATGATAAAAATTAAACTTTCATATATTTTAGATTCATTGCACACTAACTGAAATATTTCAGGTCATTTATTGTTTTAATACTGATGATTTTGGCATACAGCTCATGAAAACCCAAAATCTCAAAGAATTAGCATATTTCATCTGACCAATAAAAGAAGTGTTTGTAATACAAAAAAAAGTCAACGTTCAAATAATTATGTTCAGTTATGCACTCAATACTTGGTCGGGAATCCTTTTGCAGAAATGACTGCTTCAATGCGCGTGGCATGGAGGCAATCAGCCTGTGGCACTGCTGAGGTGTGATGGAGGCCCAGGATGCTTCAATAGCGGCCTTAAGCTCATCCAGAGTGTTGGGTCTTGCGTCTCTCAACTTCCTCTTCACAATATCCCACAGATTCTCTATGGGGTTCAGGTCAGGAGAGTTGGCAGGCCATTTGTAATACACACAGTAATACCATGGTCAGTAAACCATTTACCAGTGGTTTTGGCACTGTGAGCAGGTGCCAGGTCTTGCTGAAAAATGAAATCTTCATCTCCATGAAGCTTTTCAGCAGATGGAAGGATGAAATGCTCCAAAATCTCCTGATAGCTAGCTGCATTGACCCTTCCCTTGATAAAACACAGTGGACCGACACCAGCAGCTGACATGGCACCCCAAACCATCACTGACTGTGGGTACTTGACACTGGACTTCAGGCATTTTGGCATTTCCTTCTCCCCAGTCTTCTTCCAGACTCTGGCACCTTGATTTCCGAATGACATCCAAAATTTGCTTTCATCCGAAAAAAGTACTTTGGACCACTTAGCAACAGTTCAGTGCTGCTTCTCTGTAGCCCAGGTCAGGCGCTTCTGCCTCTGTTTCTGGTCAAGCCAAAAGTGGCTTGACCTGGGGAATGCGGCACCTGTTGCCCATTTCCTGCACACGCCTGTGCACGGTGGCTCTGGATGTTTGTACTCCAGACTCAGTCCACTGCTTCTGCAGGTCATCCAAGGTCTGGAATCGGTCCTTCTCCACAATCTTCCTCAGGGTCCGGTCACCTGTTGTCGTTGTGCAGCGTTTTTTGCCACACTTTTTCTTTCTCACAGACTTCCCACTGAGGTGACTTGATACAGCACTCTGGGAACAGCCTATTTGTTCAGAAATGTCTTTCTGTGTCTTACCCTCTTGCTTGAGGGTGTCAATGATGGCCTTCTGGACAGCAGTCAGGTCGGCAGTCTTACCCATGATTGCGGTTTTGAGTAATGAAACAGGCTGGGAGTTTTTAAAAGCCTCAGGAATCTTTTGCAGGTGTTTAGAGTTA
>JACXGM010023092.1:0-16378 GCA_016801145.1 Umbra pygmaea | reverse complement strand
ATCATCAACATTTTTATTAGCAAGATGTTCATTCCAATTGGTTTCTTTAATTGCATTCTCAAGAATGGGTAACTGACTTTTAGGTATTTTATACTGATTTAGCTTTTTGTAAGTTGATAAATTTAATCTATTTTTAGAGAGCTTTCTTACAATTAGAATCATATTATGGTCAGACAGCCCTGTGACCAAATTGTAAGATTATACGGTGAAGTGCGTTCATGTAGCCAATTCCATCGCGTGTTGCCACTAAGGATGCTGCCATTTCCAACCTGTCTCTACTCCATTCAACAGTCCCTCACGGTTTGAAATCTGCCACCATTGTTCTGGTGCCTAAACACTCCAGAGCCAAGTGACTGAATGATTTCCACCCGGTCTCACTGACACACATCATTGTGATATGTTTTGAGAGGCTGGTCCTCTCACAACTGAAATCAGGCCTGCCCGCTGCAATGGACCCGTACCAATTTGCCTACAGACGCAACAGATCAACAGAGGATGCAATCTCTACAGTGCTCCGCTTGGCACTCACTCACCTGGATAGTCCCAATACATATGCTAGAATGCTGTTCAATGAATTTATTTCGGCAGTCAATACTGTGATTCCCTCCGCCAGCTTGGCATTAGCAACTCACTCTGCAACTGGATTATGGACTTCCTTCCTAACAGACCTCGGGCTGTTAAGTTAAGAGGTTTCCTCCTCTACTATCACTCTGAACACAGGCGTACTGCAGGGCTGTGTGTTGAGCCCTCTGCTTTACTCACTCTTCACCCACGACTGCGCCCCTGTTTATGGATCCAATGCCATAATCAAGTTCCCAGATGACACCACAGTGGTGGGTCTGATCAGAGAGGAGGATGAAACAGCGTATAGGAATGAGGTTCAGCAACTAGCTACGTGGTGTAAAAACAATAACCTGGCACGCAACACCCAGAAGACCAAGGAGATTACTGTGGACTTCGGGAGAACCAAGGGCGGTGCTGAGGTGGAACGTGTGTCTATCTTTAAGTTCCTTGGGGTCCACATCACAGAAACTATTTCTTGGTCTGTCAACTTCTCTAGTCTGGTGAAGAAGGTGCATCAGTGCCTTCACTCCACGGACCCTTAAGAAAGCACATCTGTGTCCTAGAATTCTATCAGACTTCTACCGCTGTACCATTGAGAGCGTACTCACAAACTGCATTTATGTAAATTGCTGCAACTGCAAAGCTGCCGATCGCAAGGCACTACAAAGAATAGTGAATACTGCCCAAAGGACTATTGGTTCCCAACTCTCCTCCATCCATAGCATACGTCATAAACGCTGTTTACAAAGCCAAAACCATTTTCAAGGATACCACCCACCCAAACCTTGGTCTATTCACCTGACTTCCATCTGGCAGGTGATACAGGAGCCTGTCTAGCACTGTTTACATTTCAATTCTGCATTGATTGCCTGTTTATCTCTATACTCCTCATTTGTCGTTGTAGACATGTAATCTGGGAAACCTGTATTTATCTAACTATACACTGTTGTACGTAATTCATTTTCATCTTCTACATAACTGCACAGAATACTGTACTCAACCTGCGTCTTAGTATTTAATGCTTCTTTTGGACTTCTGGTTGGATGTCATCTGGATTTCATTGGATCTGTACACTCTGCTAGATTACATTAATGTTTAATCTTGTTTTATTTTGCAATTGAATAGAACCGTGCCATGCCCTCGGTTCAACATGACACTTTCCAAGAATCGTCTTACCTTGTCAGCAACAGTTTCTAGTTTCTACACAGGATGTATACATATATTTGATTTCGAAAGTGTCCAAGTTTAGACTTCACAATTTAGGATATTACAAGTGCGGAGAAGACAATGTTGCTCATTTAACGTTTCAGTCCCTATTTGCTCCACCTTACAGACGGACGTGTCCAGGCTGACTAGGTTCACCTGGTAATTTTCAGTAGGGGACAAATTGTTTCCCGTTAGACAATGTCAGCATAATGTGGAAAGGTCTCCAGAAAACATCCGTCTATAGGGTGCCGTTGCCCCCTCTGATGGAACACAACGGCACCGAATCATAAAAAGGTTTTGCAAAGAAATGAAGTTCAGGTAGTTAAGTCCATTCTTGTTTTTGTACTTTCTTTTCAGGATCATGCTTATTAGGCACTAAACATCTGAAAACAAACTGTTTGGTGCTTGATGAATACAACCTTGAGGTTTGGTGAAAAAGTATTCACCTACTCACTGTCTCTAGTCTTAATAATTCAGAAAAACAGAAAGAGTAAATATACTTTTCAGTGCCATTTGATAACATTAGAGCAGTCTGAGACCCTAGTTTTTCCTCAGACGCAGTGTCGAAAAGCTGGAGTGAAGGACATTGAACAAGACCCGTTGGCATGGCGACATCATTAAAATGGTGATTGAATAGATTCTCATTACCTGAGGTTTCTATACTTCTACATTTCAGCCGGCCTTGGCCATGATTTTACCATTTCCACTTTTACCACACAATTTTTTTGGAAGAGATTTGTGAAATGTTTGTATTAAGGCATCAGTAAACAGTATGTCCCTCGGCTTTGCTGTTCATGAGGAAATGCATTTAGAGCTTCTTGAGTTATACAGAATTGTTTAAAAGTAAACTACAGTTTATTTTGAATCAGAAGGCTCGTTTAGATAAATCAGACAGCCTAATGCCCACTATGCATTAATATCTTCTTGAGTATTTTAGATTTCTATAAATATAATAGAGGATTGCAATGACTGCAACAAACTCACAACCTTTCAATTCAGAGCCTCTGCTCTTGAGCTATGGCAGAAGCGTTTGCCTGAGAATAATGCCGGTTATCAACTTTAAGACATGCACGCCGTCGCCGAAATTTGTGCGACAGCGGGCCTGCTTTAGGTTAGATATGCCATGTAAGAACTACATTTCATCCACCCTGCCTGTGTGACTGACACAGCTAGTCTGTCCTCTGCTCGGCAGGTACCGCAACAGTGTGTCCGGGGCTGACTGGGGGGCTCAACCTGGGGCTTATCCAGTAATTACAGTCAACTTGTTTTTACTGGCTTCCCTTTCTCTGACTAAAAAGTTATGTTCTTCGTTCCCATGGCAAAAACATTTATGCAATCACCAAATGTAGTATTAGAATTAGAGTGTCTAAAATGACTTAATTTCATTTTTTATGTCAAATTGTTTGTTTTTCTGTAGCATGTCAACCAAGCATGCAAGTGAGGCTTGCAAACTATTTCTGTCCGTTGATGTAAAATCCTTACTTTAACCAATCTAGACATTAACAATGTTGCTGATCGTGAACCTGATCAATCAGATTAGCAGCAAATGTAGGCCCTTATCAGCGGGTAACCTTATCATGGGTCAGTAACAACGCTAGACACAGCTTTACTGATCGCATGCGATTGTTTGACCTGTACAATAGATCACTAACTCTTAAAAGACATGTTGGTTCTACATTGATTAACAAGATGTGTTTTTTGTTACAAAAGACTTATTATTGTACAGTAGAAAGAAATGTTATTTGAGCAGGATATTTGGTGAAACGGCAATTCATAACATTTGAATTGAACCTTTATACATCCTATATCTAGAATGGTCATCAAGATAAATAAAGGTTAAACATTTGGAGCAGAGCCAAGTTATCTATACATGGTAATGTTTACAACTAATATATACTGATTTGCTGTAAATTTATGACTACTGACAGGTGAAATGAATAACACTGATAATCTCATTGTCATGGCACCTGTCAGAAGGTGGGATAAATAAGGCAGCAAGTGAACATTTTGTAATCAAAGTTGATGTGTTAGAAGCAGAAAAAATAAAAGGACTTTGACAAAGGCCAAATTGTGATGGCTAGATGACTGGGTCATAGCATCTCCAAAACTGCAGCTCTTGTGGGGTGTTTCCGGTCTGCAGTGGTCAGTACCTATCAAAAGTATTCTAATGAAGGAGAAGTGGACAACATGGTCATGGGAGGCCAAGGCTCATTGATGCACGTAGGGAGCGAAAGCTTGCCTGTCGGTTCCGATCCTACAGAAAAGTTACTGTAGCTTAAATTGCTGAACAAGTTAATGCAGTTTGTTGTGTATGGGGCTGCGTATCCACAGACTTGTCAGGGTGCTCATGTCCACTGCCAAAAGTGTCTACAATGGGCACGTGAGCATCTGAACTGGACCACGGAGCAATGGAAGAAGGTGGCCTAGTCTGATGAATCACGTTTCTTTTACAGTACATGAATGGCCGGGTGCGTCTGCGTCGCTTACCTGGGAACACGACACCAGGATGCACTATGGGAAGAAGGCAAGCCGGCGTGTGATACTTTGGGCAATGTTCTGCTGGGAAACCTTGGGTCCTGCCATTCATGTGGATGTTACTTTGACACGTACCACCTACCTAAGCATTGTTGCAGAACATGTACACCCTTTCATGGACACTGATGGCGTTGGCCTCTTTCAGCAGGATAATGCACCCTGCCACAAAGCAACAATGGTTCAGGAATGGTGGACTTGGAATTCCCCAGATCTCAGTCCAATCGAACATCTGTGGGATGTGAAAGACAAACCAGTCTGATCCATGGAGGCCCCACCTCGCAACTTACAGCACTTAAAGGATCTGCTGCTAACGTCTTGGTGCCAGATACCACAGCACCTCTTCAGAGGTCTAGCGGAGTCCATGCCTCGTTGGGTCAGGGCTGTTTTGACGACCTAATACACAATATTAGGCAGCTGGTCATAATGTTATGGTTGATGGTTTATTATATACATGGATAAAATGTTGAGTTCACATATGCAATAATCTTATGTTACTATAAGTTGGGTTTCATGTCAATTGTAAATACATATTTAACCATCACAAAATAAGAACGTGGCCCAGGGAAAGGTTCTGTATTTTTTTTATTTTGGCAGCCTTTTCTTGTTTCTATCAAAATACCCATCTTGTACAGACTCAACCATCACTTTTGTTTCTCTGTTATATCTGCATTCTCTCTCGCTTTCTCTCTTTCTTGCTCTCTCGATCTCTCGCTCCCTCCAGTTCAGCAATTCATGATTATTTAGACCTGTACACTGTTGCCATGGCGCTGGATTGGCAGCTCGTTATCTTGTCATCTGACTAGATATCGTTTGAAAGTAAAATCATTGTGCGTTAGTATTCAATATACAATTGGACCGTAGGAGAGATATTGGCCCTATTTTGAATGCCATTATGTTAGTAAGTCAGGTTTTGCATCAGTTCTTTCAACAACGATCATGGAAAGCAAGGCCATACTCTGCGATGAAAGCTGATTGGTTAGTTTGTGTGTTCTTGTTCCAGGGTCAGCCAGTCGGGCAGTGTGATGAAAGCTGATTGGTTCGTTTGTGTGTTCTTGTTCCAGGGTCAGCCTGTCGGGCAGTGTGATGAAAGCTGATTGGTTCGTTTGTGTGTTCTCGTTTCAGGGTCAGCCAGTCGGACAGTGTGATTTCAAAATCCGCCTGTTGTGCATCGAGAAGGAGATAATTTCACCGCGGATGGAGAAGATGAAGACAGGACAGATCGACAAGACGAAGGAGCCCTTCAGTGTCAGGAACAAGCCGTTCTTCGACCTCCACGCAGCACGAAAGGTAACACACACCGAGGGCAAGGCTACCTTTACTCTAAGGTGATGGCGCTATGACACGCTACATGTTCCTCGTGCTTTACAGGGACTTACCCAAGGCCCTAAACAAAATGGATGAACTTCGGATGACATTCCAGTCCCTATAAATTTAATAAAAAATACACCTTATGTGGTAAATGTTTGCTTCCCAGCCTGTTCTACATACCCCATTTTCCATTGCTCGTAGTGTACTGTAGATGGAGCATTGTGTAAATGGTTGTCAGATGCCTCTCTCATCACATACAAAAAGAAAAGCAATGATTCAATGAGTCTTTATCAGTGAGAATAGTAATGATAACTCAAAGTAACCAACAAGAAGAAACATTAGCTCTTCAAATGTCTACTGATTATTACATTGTTGTGGCTCCGCACAGCAGATCCTCCACACAAAAACATTTGTTCTGGCCAGTAATAAACGTGTGGGCCATTATTGGGCACTTGGCCCACTCTGCGTTTACAGTGAAGACCCAGTAGCCAAATGGCCCCTACATAGAATCCCAAATCCAACAAGGTTCAAAATGTGATTGTTGCACCCTTGTGTAAAGGTCTTAACACTCTGTATGACAGCTTGTAGTCAAATGTTACCTGTATATATATAAAAATATATCTCTATTTTTAAGGAGATGTGAATAAGCAGATTGAGGGCTAGAAAACTAAAGAATTGATAACTCTCTTGGGTTGTATCGTATTGCACGGCTACTTGTGTTTTCAGATGACTGCTGGTTTCACTGCCAACGGCAAGACTGTTTTCATTCTCCAAAAGATATTAGCCCTCCTCAGAAAGGCGCCGCACCCAGGGCCTCATCATATCAGCGCCGAAGGGCATCGCACAATTAACTAGATCTTCACAGCGCCAGATCGTTGGGAAGCTCCAGCCCCACATGCTCATATCAAACGCAGTAGCCAGGAGCAAGGCTGCCTCCCGACACCAGCGTTCATCCGGCTGGCCTGGTTGTGGCAGGAGCAGCCTTCACAACATGCTACTATCATAGGTCTCTTTGTGCTCAGGCCTGTTTTTCCTTACAGCATGGCATGCTAGCCATGAATGAACTAGCTCTGCTCCCACCCCTCCGACTCTGCTCCGACCCTTTCAACGTTTAGTGTCTGAGGGCCTTTATGACATATAGGCCACTTTCATACGAGTGTGATAACAGTGAGGAATGGATATTCCAGAAATGAAGTCATTGGAATTACGCCTGCCTCATTCACTGTGTCTTTGTTCTGGCACAGGGGCCATCTGTTACATACAGCTGTATCTCTGTTATAGCCGACTTGAAACGGTGGAAATGGGGGGGCTATTGGAATCTAGTTTATCCAGTCACTCTGGCATAGTGCTCCCCTTTATGGCATTTTTGTCGTAAACGCCTTTAACGGTATTTCACTGACAGGGTGGATTTCGCTCCGGACGCCCATCGCACTCAAGGTTCCGTCTCAGCCCGTTTAATGTGCAATCTTCTCAAACCAGCACCGTATATCTATCTATCTATTCTCCTATTTTGGTTGTTAAATTGTTTTGCGTTGGCTACAATAGCCCGTCTTCTGTTATAATACACAGTACTTATCGTGTTGCTCTTTTTTACCCTAGCGTTCAACACGCTGAAGTAGACAATGATAAGTCTGGGAAATGTACTCCTTGGAGGCAAAAAAACATTGGCTGAGTGGAAGATGAGGCTTTAAATTCGATTAGCCTTAGCTCTGGTCTGAGTTGAGGGCCCATTAGCAGTCTGGCATACGGGAGAGGGTTCAGTTGAGAGGAGATGGAGATGGAGAGCCCTGGTCATTAGGAAAAGCTGACCGAAAATGCAGAAAATATCTGGAGTTAATGAAGAGTGTTGCTAAATGCTGTCACGTCAGCTAGAGCCACTATAATGGGAACGTCAGTTTTGATTTCCACTTGAATGTAAATTGTAATTACAATAGAAATTGTAACCCAATTGTAATTAGAGTAAACTTCAAAGTATATATTTATTTACGCTTAATTCCAACATTAAAAAACTACGAGGTTAGTAGAGACTGTCAAATTTTATTTTAAGGTATTTTCATTCATATTGTATCAATCCTTTTAGAAATTACATAACCTTTTTTAAAATGGGATGACAAAAATATTTGTATAATTTCAACACTTTTTCTTATTAGGCAGGTTTTTGTATGTGCCGTCATATCTAAATGGTTAATCGTACATGGATGGAAGTACCCTCAAATTATAGATGAGTCTTAGTGAGCATTGGTTCCCATGACAACCTTTTTTCTTTTTGCATTACCAAATGTCCCTAATTAACAATATATAAACTTAAAATCAGACAATCTGTTGAGAATTCACATTGCCTTACCATGAAACACAACAGCGCAAATAAAAAAGATACAAACTGAAAGAAATATTCTCAAATTTTGATATTTTTGTGTCTGATATTTTATTTGGTGGGCTCCGTTGTGGCTTGATAAAGTAAGAGAGAGGACTGTAACATGGCAGATATACTTCCAGTAAATAGAAAATCAATTTTTAACATTTCTGCTCCATCTTGCCAACACATTTAATCTTTTTTAGGTATCTCATTAGTGAAACATTGAGTGAAAGTAATATCTGTTCCAAGTTAGAATTATTCAGAGATGATACGGTTGGGTATCGTATGGATTTGAACCGATAACGATACCTTTAGCGATACCTCATAACGATACAGATACGTTAACGATACCTAAACCGATACTCACTATTAAAAATTTGCTAACATAAATGCTTTAAATTGTCTTGGTTTTTAGGCCATAGCAGGTCTGTTATAGATATAGTCATCCAGGTACACAGATGCATACTGTGACTTGGATTTATTGTTGGTCATTAAATATACTAATGCATTTATCAATGGTCATTAAATATCTCTCTGTTACAGAATTCTGATAAAAAAATATGAAAATAAATAAAACTTTTAATGGAATGGGATAGTAGAAAAGAACACATTTACACAAAATAAAACTGAAGTACAACTGGTAGAAAACAGATCCTGTTGAAGGCACCTTTCTTCTAGAAAGCAATGCAATCAAAACCTGCATTACGAGTCCACAGTAGAGAAGGGCTGAATATCCTTTACACTAACGTCACCACAGCCCTGTGAAATTACTCTTCGTTTACCACCCTTGGCTGCAAATGTAAAAGGACTGGCATGTTCTGACTGCACAGCTGATGGTTGTCAAATGAGATGGTGGGGAAAAAGGATGTGTGATTTTCACTTTACAACAATGATGAGCTGCCCCGTATATTAAGCATGCCTTATAAACATAATTAGCTGATGATAGCCATGTCTGTGGTAATACAGAATAAAGAGAGCATTAATGTAAATATGTAACTAATGTTTCTACATAGGCCACATTAATTTTGTCATAACCTAGAGCGAGTGAGTGTAATGTTATCTTCACTACCGGTTAGCATTGTGAGACAGTTGATGCTGTGAAGCAACATAGCTACTGTAGCTACACTCCCTCACTGTAGCCAAATTACCAGATCAGATTAATAGACAAACTCGATATGCTAGTGAAGCTCAATTAACATTATAATGAATAGCAATATTTTATTGTTATCTTAGCTAAGTTAATTTATATATCGCAGTCATACCTACTGAGAAAAAACAATGCTCGTTTACACGTTGCGGCATACTTTCTATTTGTTTTTCACAGGAATGCTTGTGTCATCTAATGACAGGTGAGATGTGTGTTTTAGTGAGTGACCTCGCGTGCATGGGGAGACACGCCCCCACTGGCCTCTCCGTGACAGTCTGTTGTTTCGTTCAGCGTCAGTTACCGAAAAATGGAACCAAAAATAAATGTTCATTTCGATACCAGTACTATCGGCTGACTTAGAACCGGTACCCATACAGTCAACTAGGGGTGGAACGGTACACAGAAGTCACGGTTCGGTACGAGTTTGGTACAATGGAGGGAAAAGCTAAACAAAAACGCAGAACGCAATTTTTTTTATTATGCATATCTCAAGCTGTACCATCTAGTGTCATACAGTTTCTCCCCTGAGCGAGAACATCTGGGTGATTGCGTCAGTTATCTGTTAGCATGTTAGATTTATTTCCTCTCACATACCTAACAGCTGCTGAACAACGCTGACACACAGTCCTCATCTTATCCACCACTCTATCTCCTGTATTATTGTTACCGATATATACAATCTTGACTGTAACTGACTGGGAAACCGAAGTTTTCCCAAACTTGCGATCTTAGAGGTTGGCGGATCCTCTAACTCTTGTGGGTCGCCACCAATACTCGTCCTTAGTGTTGACTCACTCACCGAACCGTCAATCTGACAAAAAACTGCATATATAGGTGGAGCTCGGCTACTTAGCTTCAGAGCTAAGGCGGGGCTACAGATTAGGTGTCCATAAACAACTTGCGTATCTAACGGTAGTTATGCATTACATTAATTAATTTGCACGTGAGTTTAATTTATTTTTATACTGTGTATACTCCGTTTAAATTCATGCACTGAACCGTGACGCACGTACCATTTCGGTTCAATACGAATACATGTACCGTTCCACCTTCTACAGACAACGGTTCTCTATACCCAACCCTAGTGATGGTGCTTCTACGGTATGGTAATGTATGCCCCAATTCTATCGGGGAACCCAATGATGTCAAATATATCCATCTTGACACCCTGTTGTGCATTTCAATTGTATGTACCTGTTTTGCTTATGATAGGTAATCCTAAACTGTAGATAATGTTTGCAATTTTTACCACAAAGGCGCTATTCAAGCAAACTTTTTTAAACTGCAGCTTTGAGTGCAAAGTAAGTTCCATTCTAAACAAGGGAATGTGGTATTTTCCCCCAAACTTGTATCTAATAAGCTATGTATCCAGCAGGGAAAATCACATTGAAATGAAAAGGCTGTTTTTGCATTCTATACACTCCCTCCTCTGTGTGTACATGTAGGTTCATATCCACAGGACATCTGTCGTTTATCTGGGTAGAGTAGAACTTGTACTCCCCACGCAGACTTTCACACACTGGATATCCAGGGAGAACAGAGGGGTGCATTGGATGTGGAAATCCAGCATCTTCATGCAAAGAAAACCAACAAAAGGTGCTCTTTTCACAGACATAGTTGGTGGGTAGCGGTCAAAATCTGCATAATACATGAATTCATCATGCCCTGGGTTGTAGTGAAAAGAATGAGAGTATCTTTGTCTACTGTGAACTTCACACGTTATAGAAACACCTACCCATATGCATTTATGGTTTATTTTTTCGCCATAAATGCTTTCTCTGAATTGCCATGTGAAATCCTACAGTTGTAAGAACATAGCTAGTAATGTATTCAATTATTTGTTTTTCACTGTCATTTTACCAGGCGAGTTTACTAAGAACAGCTTCTCATTTGCAGCAACGGCCTGGGGAGAAGGGGGAGGGGGGGGTGATGAATGAGCCAATTGAGAGCTGGGGATGATTAGGTTGCCATGACGGTATGAAAGCCAGATTGGAAATTAGTCCAGGACACCGGGGTTAACACCCCTACTCTTACGAATAGTGCCATGGGATCTTTAGTGACCACAGAGAGTCAGGAAACCCAAATGCCTCATCCGAAAGACGTAAAAGGAACAGGGTTTCAAAAGATGTTCATTGGTGACCAGTGTTTGTATCCTTGTGGTATTCTGACAATGCCAAGATGTAGATGCGTTGTTGGTCAGACGGAGTACCGTGTCATGGCACTCTAGGGACTCTTTGTTGTCGTAGGTCTATCACCTGTGAACTCAATTGTGGTTGTATAGTTACTGAATGTGTAGCCACACTGCATTTCATCTATTATATAACACAAAAAATATTCTGTATAATGTTTGGATTCAGTCCCAAGTGAACTGCAGCGCCCACAACTTCAGTGTAATATTTTTGTAATCTCCAGACTGTTCACTTTTAATTGCTAACATGGTTTATACTGTGTTGTTTATGATTTACATGGAGCCATATCCTTAAAAAAAAGCTATTGCAATCAGTTTTACTGTTTAACACATTATGTTGCGTCAAGCTGTTGAGTGCTGAGGAAAGGAAACTGTTTTGGAGGGAATGTCGTAGATTCTCAACAACATATTAAACGGCAATAATCCATCAGAGAATTGTCTGATTACAAACAGCAGGGTTTTTTTGTTTTATCATATTTGTATGGAATGAAATTAAAGGTGGTGCCTAAACTGAGGAAGATTTCACAGCAATTCCACATCGACAATATCATATTTTGGCTAAATTGTACGAATAGTGAAGAGACTTTGCCACCACCTAATTTTGCATAAAGGGAAAGCAACAATCAACTGTTAACAGCATGACCCCACTGTTATAAAACCGGACATCATACACTTGAGATAATTTCACTTTTATTTAACCAGCAGGCTAAACCTTAATCATAGTGAGAAAGACATATTGAACGGTTTTATGAAATATTTTCACTTTAAATTGTTTGTTGATAATGAATAAAATTTGACGTATTACTTACCGGTACATTAGAAGATGTAGCTTAACAAACCCTGTATTTATTTAAAGTTGTTCCAAAGAGCTAGGCATTGTTTTCCAATATGCACCAGTTTTCCAATGAGCTATTGCATTTTGTAGTTTTTCTATCCTTCTACACATGGTTGCTCTTATCACTGCCCTACTGAACTGCCTTTTTGTTATTTGTTAGGCCTTCGTTCATTGTCACTAATCGTGTTTCAGCTGTGGCTGAATTTAATGTAACGTTACCCGGGAATTTATGAAATGATTGGTAATCTCTCCAGATCTCCCTCACGAATGTAATATCCACAATGCATTCATCACACACTGTAACCAATTAGCTCAATGAACTCATCCAAGCGGTGTGATCAGTATGGACAAGGCTTGGATCTGAGACGTGTGACAGCAGCTTACTGCTACTCATGTGGAGGGTTTCTCCAGGACTACAGGCTTTGGATGGCAGGATGTGAGATACGGCTTTGGAGCTAAAGCTATGGAACAAATAGCTTTTGTTTGCCACAGTTCATCTGCAGTGACATTTTCTTTGGGACCTGAAACAAGGGCCTAGTTCATTTTCAAGCTTTATAACATTTTTTATTATTCCCCGAATGCAGACTAAGTGGAGGACTATAAATAAGGCTTTTATATTGACTCCATTATTGCTGGAGAAAGAGAGATCGACTGGGTGACTACTGAACCATGCCATTTCTACCTCTGGGGATATTACACAGTGTGTGCTCAGAGAATCAGGCCCCGTTCTAATGTCTCAGTGGTTACTGATACCAAAATAATAATCACAACACGCATGAGAAAACAACGATGATATATGATACATATAAGAACGATGATATAACAACGATGATAACAACGATGATAACAATGATAACAACGATGATAACAACGATGATATAACAATGATGACAACGATGATAACAACGATGATAACAACGATGATATATACAGTTCTGATTATAAGTTTACATACCCTGGCATAAGATGTGCACCGTTCTTTACAGAAAACATGAGTGATCAGACATAACAAATTTACTTTTAATGGGATTCAAATTAAACTATAAGGCATCCCAGAATATCATAATCATTTAATAAAACATAGTGATAAAGAAAATAATGAGATGGTCAAATGTTCGAATACCCTTAGTTCTTAATTTTGTATATTTCACCCCATTAGCATAAAAATGGCTTGCAGTCTTTAAATACCTCCTTATTGTGCATCTTGAAACAGCCTACTAAGAAAAACAATTAAGAGACAACTGCAAATGTTTCTTAAATCAACCCTATTAAAAACCTCTGAAATGTGATCAAGAGGAAGGTGGATGGTCACAAGCCATCAAACAAAGCCGAGCTGCATACAGTTTTCTGCCAGGAGTGGCGTAATCAGCCATCAATGTAAAGGACTGCTGTATAGGTCTGCGTGGGAGTCATTGGTTCAAGCCGATGGCTTCTCTGACTTTGCATGGACCTCCAGCGCGAGCCAGTGCAAATTTGCATAGCACTACCTGGTATTTGGGATAGATAAGTCAAATTATCTACCTGGCCACGTTGCTCTCCAGAAACTCTGTGTGCAGATCAGGTGCTAGTAAATTAAATTGTGGATGTATGGTTGGTGAGCATAATCATCCCACGTATGATCTGACTAAAGGCTTCCGTGTTGGATAAGCAGTGCAAAAAATAATCCGCCAGCTAGGCGATGTGGTTAGATATGAACCGTATGAGCGCCCTTCACCATCCCGCATCTGTCTGTGGGGTTGCGGCGCTGCAGATGTAGCAGGGTTAGTGGGGAAAAGAACAATTGGGAGGGGTGATAATGGGGAAAAATGTATTCATTAAAGAGAGAGAGCATGCCAAAATGCAATTAAAGCCAATTATTACTTTTAGTATAAAAATTGTATTATTCCACCAAATAATGATTTCTGAGCTCTACCTAAGTTAACACATTAATATTGTGTTGTTTAAAAATGTAAACTAACTTATTTTCTTTGCATTATTTGAGGTCTGACAACTTAGTTATTTTCTGTAAATAAATGCTTTAAATGACAGTTTCTATTTGGAGTTTGGGAGATATTTTGTTGTCAGACCTCGAATAATGCAATGATTTATTGATAAGAGTAAATCATTTGGTTTAATACGCTTTGTGAATAGGTTGTGCATAGAAGTTGGTTTAAGAATGTTTTTAACAAAAATCTTCATTTTTACTGATCTGGAAAAATTAAGAGACCACTACAAAATCATGAGTGTATCTGGTTTTACAATTGATAGGTGTGTACGGGTAAAATTAACATTTTAGCTTTCTTCCATAAAAGTTAAATTTTTTGAAAATTATTAAACCAACTTCTATGCACAACCTATTCACAAAGCCTATTAAACCAAATGATTTACTCTTATCAATAAATCAAGGTTCAATGCAAGCGAACAACCTTAGTCATAGTAAGAAAAACATTGTGAGTTTTTAATCAAATATGTTCATAAATTGTTGATGCTAATAAATACACATGTTTTCTTACAAGATAAATGCAGGGAATGTTGAGCTTTATCTAAACATGTTCATAGAGGTAGGCAGAGAAAATATGCATGGCCATGTCCCAAAATCTGAGATGAGAGAGGGAGAAAAAAATGGGGGCGTTATTCTCCCAAAATTCAGGCACACACAGGAATATATGTTTGGCAATAGCATTCTACACATCCATATGTTTTGTTTATTCAGAATCGATAATTGAACAAATCAGTTAACCAACGAACATGGTCAGAGTATGACCCCGGTCAGAAGATGGCCTACAAACTCAGGTAGATTTGCTTGGATTTAATTCACCCTAAGCAGATAAACATTACCAAACAATTCATCTCACTGCATAAAAGTTCTGTTAGAGAACAGGTCTTACTTGTATATTCCTAAAAAAACATGTGTACCGTGCCATATACAATTTCTGACTACCTCGTACACCCATGCTATAAAACACTGTTAGGCGCTATGAGTCAGGAACTGCAGTTATTTATCTGCACTGTGAGTTACTTTAGTCTTTAAAAAAGCATTCATCATATTGCATTCCTATGCATTCATATATACTTTACAAATTCTCAACTGACCAACTTTAAATTCCTGTAAATCTATATTTCTTATATTTTAACAACACAAAAAAGTGATTTTATATGTAATAATTATTCCCTACACTAGGTAGTGATTTATTAAAGACAGATTGGTGTGTGCCCTTTGAAAAACAATGTGGAAACACAACTAGTCAACTAGTCAATACAATTATTGTTCAAATGGCAAAACAAGGGCATCGTAATCACAGTCCCATCTTGATCGATTTTTCATATTTTTTTTAAAAATATCTATGAATCCAGTTTTTACAGCTTTTGTAAGCTGGTCACTGAAAGAATCAGTTTTAGTCTTTCCATGAAATTCTACTAATTGCACCTCGAATCTACATTTCCAACTGTCCACACAGAAGATACATACCACAGGTACACTCACCTAAAAGATTATTAGGAACACCCTTTCAATTTCTCCTTAATGCAATGATCTACTCAACCAATCACATGGCAGTTGCTTTAATGCATTTAGTGGTGTGGTCCTGGTCAAGACAATCTCCTGAACTCCAAACTGAATGTCAGAATGGGAAAGAAAGGTGATTTAAGCAATTTTGAGCGTGGCATGGTTCTTGGTGCCAGACGGGCCGGTCTGAGTATTTCACAATCTGCTCAGTTACTGGGATTTATCAAATATAATCAAATATCAAATCAAATATCAACTTTATTGTCACATAGTCACAAGTACCAGTGAAATTAGCCATCAACCTGTCCTTCTTCAGCTCTCAACGGAGGCGGTCGCATTTTCTCCCTCTCCCTTCCCTTATCTTCCCTGCTTGCTCTTGTCTCGTCTTTGTCCTGTACTCTGACAGCCTCTCGCAGCACTGCTCTCCAAACTAAGGAAATTATGGATTTGATCAACTGGTCTCTAAACGCAATTGACACCATATTCTCAACGAGAAGTTAGGGTTCGGGGGAACCTGACTGCCCCGCCGGAACGTATGCAGCTGGCTACACGATGAACGCATGGGCGAGGTGGCGGGTCGTGTGTCTGGCGGCTCTTTCCGTGGAGGACGTTGAAGATATCTACCTATTCGGAACCATGATAACAGGTCTTCTGCTGATGGGATTAGGCGTTGCCCTGGTTTATCGTGAAATTAAGAAGACTGTGACAGCTGTTCATTGCCCCACAGGGCTGCCCGTCATGATTGAAACAGTGGG
>JACXGM010023091.1:0-16450 GCA_016801145.1 Umbra pygmaea | reverse complement strand
TGTATGGAATGTTCTCGCATAAATCCGCTAAACGAAATGTACCGGAGCAACGTAATTCAAGTACAAATATAGCCTAATAACAAAACGTGCAGTTCAAACGTAAAAACACCCTACATAGGTTGGCATAGAACGTAATTTAGGTTTTCAAAATAGTTTCCTGAGAACGTAATTTGGGAGAAATTCTGAGATTTACGGTTGGCCTAAAACGGTCTCACTGCATGATTCTCTGATCATTGATTCGCTGAAAAACTTGCACCTGTACATAGTTGCATGTGAAAAGTTCAGAGTGTTAGATTCGGAACATGGTTGGGAGTCGGAGCACATTAGGGTTAACAAAAGTGTTCTCCGCGCGCAAGCACGCGCATGCGTGCGCACTGAAATTTTACCGAGTCTCACGCCAGCCAAACTCCCAAAGTTGGCAACCCTGCTAAGACTGGCTTTGTAGTTTGATGTACTGGTAAATTTTAGCCTAGCATACATGTTATGTAAAGTGTTTCATCGGAATGTACAACCCCAATTCTGAAAAAGTTGTGACAGTATAGAAAATGCTATACTATACTCTCCGTATACAAATGGAGAGTAGTGATTTGAACTTTATACCTGTAAATGTATTTTGACTTGTATTTAAACAAAAAATGTATAAAGACAATTAATTTGATGTTTCGCTTAATCAACTGCATAGTTTACTAAAGGAAAATGTTTATTTTGAAATTGATGCATGCAAAACGTTCCAAAAAGTAGGGGCAGGCAATTAAGACTAAAAGCAATGTGACAAGTTCAAATAAGAAGGTGATGTGAAACAAGTGTGGCGATTGTGTAATCATGGTATATACCAGTAAGGAGCCTCAAAAAACTGCCTTTTCCTTCAAGATCAAGGATGGGTCGAGGCTCACAAATCTGCCAACAGATGCATCAGTGAATAATCCAACATTTTGAGAACAACATTCCTCAAAGACAAATTGGTAGGATTTTGGGCATTTACGTTCTACAGTGCACAATATCACAGAGATGCTCACAAGTCTCTGAGCTAGTGCCACAAACACAGGTGTACTGACGTTGTGGTTGTCGAGGATAGGAAGTCCAAGCAGGGAGGAGTGTTCAAAGATGTTTAATATACAACATGTGGAGGATACAGATATTGTAGCAAGGAGGAACTAACAACTTTATATAGTGGCTGCACAACGCAGGTACCTAAAGCTACAATGCTTTATCGAGGCATCAGCGCAAATGCTCTACATACATAACGTACGCCTGGATCACTTGTCCGAGATGTTCTTATATGAATATGTAAACTATTCTAGAGGTTTGAAGCAGCCACCGCAAAGGCTCGGACACCTTTATTTTTTTACCTTGATCTGGGCATATCGAGGAGCATCTGATTGGAAGACCTAATGCTTTGACAGGTGTGTGGACAAGTAAGAGCTCCAATAAAAAAGAAGGTGACAACCCATTTAAAATCTTAAAAACAAGCAATACAATTTAAAAATCAATCCTTAAACAGACAGGAAGCCAGTGGAGCGTGGCCAAAACTGTTGTAATGTGGTCACGCTTTTTGGTCCCTGTTAAAAGTCGAGCTGCTGCATATTGGACTAACTGTAACTGACAAAGGGATGACTGATCCAATACAAAATACAAAGAGTTCCAGTAGTCTAATTGAGACGTAATAAAAGCCTGTATGGAACCTTCGATAACATAGCAGGGAGGGCTTTACTTTAGCAAAAGCATCTACACAGGCACTGAAATGTTCAGCATGACCAAACACAACAATTTCAGTCGTATTGTCATTGAGACCATGTTCTGAGATCTCTCAAGCAGTTAAGCAAAGGCTGAAGTGTGTCCGTATCATTGTTTTTTAAAGGCAAGTAGATTTGTACATCATCTGCAAAACAATAGAACGAAATGATATGTTTTTTTAAATGAACGCCAAGGGCATCATTTACAAGGAAAAGAGCATGGGTCCCAAAATGGAACCCTGGGGGGGCCCACAAGAAAGAGGGGCAGCAGATGAAGAGCAATTACCAAGGTGAACAACAAAACTCCTATCTGTCAAGTAGGATTCAAACCATTTGAGGGCTATGCCCGTAAAGCCCAACACTTTGTTTCAGTCTGGATTAATACCAGAGTGGTTGACAGTGTCAAAAGCAGCAGTCAAATCTAAAGGCACTACAACAACAGACCTTCCTGAGTCTACCGCTAAGAGAAGGTCGTTATAAACTCTTAGAAGGGCAGTTTCAGTACTGTGGTGGGGCTTAAAACCAGAGTGGAACTTTTCATACATACTAAACTAATCTAAAAATGATTGAAGTTGATTAAAAACAACCCTCTCCAAAACTTTTGATAGAAAGGGAAGTTTAGAAATAGGTCTAAAATTTGAGATAAGTAAAGGATTCAGATTTGTCTTTTATAACAAAGGTTGCACAACAGCATTTTTAAAAGCAGCTGGAACACACCCTGAGCTGAGAGAAGTATTAATCAAGGATAAAAGTTTCGGTCAGGAACAAAAAATCCAACTCACGTAGAGTGAAGAAGTAATTTAGGAGAAAAGTCTTAGTGGCTAGCAATCTAGCATTAATCAGAGCCAAGCGAAGAGTTAGCTCCTCACTGGCTGAAGGCGCTGAAACGCTCTAGTAGGTACAGGTTCGAAAAATCCACACCACCTCGGCGGATCCAAACCTGCATAGAAGAAGAAGGTACCATTAGCAGGTGGGCCTCAGAAGTAACTGGTGAGCCAGGAACAAACTGGACGAAGCCAACGGTCTCTCATCCCCAGCAAATGCGCGGCAGCAGGAATGTAGCGTCTATCAGGACACGCCGCACAGGTAGACGCCAGGTAGCCCTTGAATCTGACCAGCACACCTCTGCGCTTTCACTGTCACCTGAAGCGTTTCTTGTGGGGAAAAACAACAGGTGAACAGCGCAGGTACACAGGTATATCAGACAGGAAAGGAGGAAGGCTCGAGGAATAAATAGAGCAATAGCAAAGAGCAAACTAAGCAGACGAGGCAGAGACAGATGACTTGCCATGCACACGTGCACCATCTTGAAATCAGATACTCGATATACCCACTCATATTAGTACATACCTGTTATGTAGATAGGTTATAGGTTACCAAGGGAGGGAAATAACATTCAGCTAATCAGACGATTCCTAAAAATAGTCCCACATCTCGAGTCCAAGTCCAGTCTGAAGTTTTTTGAGGATGAGTCTCAATTCAAGTCACTGTGTGTGGGACTTGAGTGCGACTTGAGAGCGAGTCTCAAACTTGAGTCCCCATCTCTGCAATATAATGAAAAGAGTCAAGGAATCTCGGTGCGTAAATCTCGGTGCGTAAGGGGCAAGGCCGAAAACCAATTCTGAATGCACGTGATATCCGCAGGGTTGCCAACTCTCACGCATCTGGCGTGACACTCACGCTTTCAGCATCAATCTCACGCTCTCAGGCACACGCAAGAAATGTCACGCCAAATTCAAATTTTCTCCCCTTTCAATCCGTTAATAACTGTACGTCAGTTGCGTGTGAAAAGTTCAGAGTGTTAGATTCGGAACATGGTTGGGAGTCGGAGCACACTGCCAGGGTTGCCAACTCTCACGCATCTGGCGTGACTGACGCTTTCAGAATTTAAAAAAATAAGCTTTTCCATTCTATTAGCTGTTTTTTTTCATAAATCACAGTTTATACTAAGTAAAGAAGGACTGAAATTTTTTTAAATTATGGTTAACAAAAGTGTTCTCCGCGCGCAAGCACGCGCATACGCGCGCACTGACATTTTACCAGTCTCACGCCAGCCAAACTCCCAAAGTTGGCAACCCTGTATCCGATCCCTCAGATGTCACTTTCTTAAAAAACGTCATGAGTCTGTAATGCATATCTTGACATAGGCTCAGGAATACATTTGTTAACCTTTGTTAGTCAACACCATTTGCCACTACATCCACAGATGCAAGTTAAGGATTTATTATGCAAAGCAGAAGCCAGACATCAACACTGTCCAGAAATGTTGCCAACCTTTGGGCGCTCAGTCTCATCTGAGATGGACAGTAGCACAGTGGATACGTGTTTTGTGGTCCGACAAGTCAACATTTTAAATATTCTTTGGACAAAAGAGTCAATGTGTTCTCTGGGCCAAAGAGGAAAAAGTCCTCCGATTTTAAATGAGTGTATACTGTCAAAAATACATTTTATAAATAATTAAAAAGTAAAACCTAAAACAAATGTGTTAATAATGTGTTTTCAATATAGTACAGAGTTAGTTGAATTTTAAAATGAGTTTTTTTCAGTTTTTTTTTCCCATACTGTCCCAACTTTTTCGAAATTGGGGTTGTACCTGTTGTACTCAACACTCCTCATTTGAAGGCTTAAATATGCATTTCTTAGCCTTGTGTAATGTTTCCCAGTTCCTCTTTCCTGAGAACTACATCTTCCCCTTCCTAGATTGCTCAAAACTACAATTCCCATAACTCGGACTCAAACACCCAAATTCCATTCACCTGCTCTCGTCCAGTCTGTATATAAGACACACACACACACCATTGCCTCTTCGCAAGGTATTGTAAGTACATTTTGTCCTTCTACTGAGCATTTATTCTTGGATTGTTGTTCTGGCCTGACCCGTGCATTGTTTCTTCAGTATTGTGGTTGGATTATCCTCTGTACCTTCACCTGATCTGTTCATGCCTTGTATCTGATCGTTTTCCTGTCTGAGAACCTGTTCTGTGTACCGACTTCCGCCTGTGTGACTGCCTGATATCTGTACAAACCTCTGCCTGTGTGCAATCCTGTACAGAATAAACAATATTGTTTTTACCTCTGGGAAGTGAATCGTTACAGCCTTGTATGGATAGCCAGTGTATATACCAGTATGTATGGTATACTGTATGGTGAACCCCTATCTCTGCACCAGATTTTATATACATGTAAACTACGTATTTTGTGTTATTGTTATCTCTGTATCTTTTCTACCACCAATGGGTGTATTTACTGATGTAATTGTTTAATCTGAATTTATTTACACTCATTTGTTTTCTCTTATTCTTTCTGAGTAATTCTATGTGTAACTTTATGTTATTTTGCGCTGTACTACGTTTTCTTAGCCAGGTCGCCATTGCAAATATCATCTGTCTGCTTACTTTGTTAAGTGAAGGTGAAAAATAGCATTTTTGTCATGTAGGATGCTGAAAATGTCATATTCATTAAGTGACGTAAAAAGGGAAAACTCTCAATGTCTGAATAAAAAGCTGCTCTTTGACAATACTACAATTATATTATAACAAAAGAACTAAAGCACTTTGAATATGGAGTACATGTTACAATATAATCATAAGGGTCTGTTACCACAATCGTAAGCTTTCTCGCAGAAACACTAGACTTCAGCAAAAACTTAGGGTGAGAGTTTTAAATGCAGTAATGTAAGGGTTAAATGCAGTAATGTAAGGGTTTATTTGGTTAACCCCCAGACTGACTCCGCCTCTTCTCTCGTCTCTCCCATGATCCCAGTTTCTCTCTCATCCTGCTCTACTTGTCTCTCCTTCCCTTTCATATCATTGTATGCTGTCATGTTATGGAGTGAGAAATCCCTTCCCTGCACACCCTTCTCCGTTTCCACCAAACCTGTTACAGCTGACACACACACACAGTTACACTTGTATGCATGAAAACAAACACTACAACTACGCAAACCCTATTTCCTGAGAATTCCAGCTGAAAATTCTCACAGGAAAAAAATCCCCCAAACCTTGGAGACAGTACCCTCCCTTTCTCAATTTTTCCCAGCAGCCCATGGTCTCTTTGAAAGCCTGCAGACAGGGTTATCCCAAAAGTATCTGGGAACAGAAACGTGAAGCTGTCCGATGAGAACAAACTGTAATACTATATACACTCCCCTGCTCATAAAAGGAATCAAACAACATACAGAGGATTACAATAATCAAACTTCAATTGAGTTCAACAGAAATCCATTTGAAAGTGATTATCTCTGGGAAGAGCTGACAATTCAGTACAATTAAGTGTTCAACGGTCACATTACCCTAATCCTTTTCCTGGAGGGAAGGGGCAGGTGTACGCAGGGGCAGGTGGGCTAAAGTTATATTTCAAGGAATTCTGAAAAATAGATCCGCCGTCGCATCAGCTCATCCCAGTGGCATTGTCTGCTGACCAGCATGTGACCGGCACGAGAAAATAATAGAGGTCCCTGAGCCTCTGCAGTGAAATGCATGTGTCCATGTGTGGGTGTGTGCGTGCGTGCCTGCGTGTGTGTGTGCCTGTGTGTGTGTGTGTGTGTGTGTGTGTGTGTGTGTGTGTGTGTGTGTGTGTGTGTGTGTGTGTGTGTGTGTGTGTGTGTGTGTGTGTGTGTGTATGCGTGTGTGTGTCTATGTGTTGTGTGTGGAAGTGCCTCTCTAGGACTATAAATGATGACCACTTGATTGATGTATTTGGCTAAGGAACTGATCATGCAGTGAACAATTGACATCTGCTAATCTATCTCCAGCGCTGTCTCATCTCTCTGCCTCTCTCCAGCTTTGCCTCATTCCTCGAACTCTCTCCAGCTCTGCCTCATCCCTCTGACTCACTGCAGCTCTGCCTCTTCCCTCTGACTCACTCCAGCTCTGCCTCATCCCTCTGACTCACTCCAGCTCTGCTTCATCCCTCTGACTCTCTCCAGCTTTGCCTCATCCCTCTTACTCTCCAGCTCTGCCTCATCTTCCTGCCTCTCTCCAGCTCTGCCTCATCTCTCTGCCTCTCTTCCTCGTTGCCTCATCCCTCTGACTCTCTCCAGCTTTGCCTCATCCCTCTGACTCTCTCCATCTTTGCCTCATCCCTCTGACTCTCCAGCTCTGCCTCATCTTCCTGCCTCTTCCCAGCTCTGCCTCATCTCCATGACTCTCTCCAACTCTGCCTCATCTCTCTGCCTCTCTCCAGCTTTGCCTCATCCCTCTGACTCTCTCCAGCTTTGCCTCATTCCTCTGATTCTCCAGCTCTGCCTCATCTTCCTGCCTTTACCCAGCTCTGCCTCATCTTCCTGCCTCTACCCAGCTCTGCCTCATCTCTTTGCCTCTCTCCAGCTCTGCCTCATCTCTCTGTCTTTTATTAACTCTGCCTCATCTCTCTGCCTCTCTCCATCTGCCTCATCTCTTTGCCTCTCTCCAGGTCTGCCTCATCTCTCTGTCTTTTATTAGCTCTGCCTCATCTCTCTGTCTTTTATAAGCTCTGCCTCATCTCTCTGCCTCTTTCCATTTGCCTCATCTCTCTGCCTCTCTCCATCTGCCTCATCTCTCTGTCTTTTATTAGCTCTGCCTCATCTCTCTGCCTCTCTCCAGCTCTGTCTCATTTCTCTGCCTCAGCTATCTCTCACTCTCTAGTAAGAACGGCTGCAAGCCAACTGGGCCTCATTTCCTAGAAAACCCAAACTGAGTAATGGTTGTACAAAAGCACAGGGTGAATGACCTTTGAAATGGAACAAGCTGTTTAGATAGCACTCATACCTTCTGTATATCATAAACACCCATAAGACCAGACACTAATGTTAGGCTGTTCATATGGCATGAAAATTAATCAATTTATTGTTTCAAATGTTAACAAAAACAGGTACTGCATTTTAATTTGACCTAGTTTCACACAGCATTGAAATAAAAAAGTAAAATCTGGATATAAATCATGGATATTTTTCAGAGCTTGGAATATATAAAGGTTCAAACCTTGAAAGCAGTTTAGTTTTCTTTAAGAAGAAAGAATATATATGGAAAAGCTGGACGCTCTGAAGACACAACATCTCTAGATGTAATCTATAGTTTGTTAGCCCTTGAATCCTTTGCATTGCATACACCCAGACGCCTTTCCATGTAGTCTGTAAAAATGTTTTGAACAATGACACAATAAATAACTATTGATGCTTGATGTACACAAAGAAAACAATTAGCTATTGCAATTTGTAATCCATTCATTGTTCTTATTACTGCATTGTGCCCCAAGTTTTGGAATACTTCCCCAGAAATAAGCCACTTTTAGATTGTGGGGTTGGCACTCAAAAAGATCTGGTCACTCTTGTTGAAGGGGGGGTCAAGGGAGGGATTTGTGAGAGGAAGCAACCACTGCTTATATGACAAAGGGGTATTGTGCAGAGCTGGCACTGGTAAAACTGGGTACGACGTTGGGAATGTCCAAGCAGATCAGTGCTCAGCATTCGTATCCAGAAAATATACACACAACTGGACAGGGGGGAGAAGAACATAATAGAACCTGAAAAAAGTGTTGAAGAATCAAGGTTAGGCTACTCATCCTCCCCACCACCCCTATTGTCCACCTTCATCCTGCAGGAAGATGGGGCTCCGTTCTCAGGGCCCATGGTAAATGTTTACACACAGACACAAAGAGAGGAAGAAATAAAAAAAATACATCAGGGTCCCTGTGTTGCAGTGGCTGTCATCTGTATGATGTACCTATGTATTTACTCAATCAATCAGATGTGCGCTAAATCAATCAGATTGAGTTACACTTGTGACTTCAAGTGTAAGTTAATGGGCTGGTCTGGTTTCTGAGCGATGCTCACGCACCCAGCTGAAGACATCTTGAAGGACATTCCATGACACACCCACAAATGCGCCATTTCTGTGTCAAGACATGACAATGTAAACTCAAACAGTATGGAAATGATTTGGTCTCCCAACACGTCTCGAAGATGTGGCTGAAAGCTATCGGAATGTAAATGGGACCTAACTCTAGACCTGTGGGATAAAGCAGCGCAGATACTGTAGACTGATTGGGGGGGCGAGGGGGGGGTTTGAGGTTCTGGACACTGTGGCCCCGTCCACAGATAACCCCTGACACGGCCAACCAGGCAAGAAATAGCTCCACCAGCATTGCCAGGCAGAGCCTCAGGCCACCAAAGGAACACTATCAGACCACCAACCTTCAGGAGACCCAAGTTTACTCTACAACAATAACAAGCTGAAAGATGCCTGGTTGCTACATGTCCTGTCAACAGTGACAGGCACTTCTTAGAATTTAGCCCTAAGAGTCATATAGAACAGATGGACAGCTTTAGTAATGTATGAATGTAAGAACATATGATATAATTAGTAAAAAAAATGAAATTATTATAAACTTAACTTCTGAAGAGGAAAAAAGCAACTGGGTTGAAATGACATAGAGTGTAGTCCACAGATATTTGGACACTGACTTTGTATTTTTGGCTCTCTTCTCCTTCATATTAAAGAACAAACATTACTAGGTTAAAATACAGACTGTAATTTGTAGTTGACTCTAATATTTTGTCAACCACTTAAGTGAGGACTTAGAGTGACAAAATTAGATTTTACCAAAATTCTCTGTAAGGCTTTAGATACACTTTTTGAATGCTTACTTTAAAGAATGCTTCCATGTCATAACGGTTTCCGTTATCAATACGATTTACAGCATTACAAGGCAAGCACGAGGCATTAAGTGACCAAAACGATTCATTTGGGAGTCACGACTCTTTTGCGGTGTGCGTCACGATTTTAGGGGTAGCCCACACAGCTTGATTGACTTGGTGACCGCAGTAGGTCTCTCAGTATAGTGTACCCATTTTAAAAATGATTCAATACTGCATGTCCAAAATATTAAAACATTTTTTTTCTCTTTGCCTCACCTTAACTTGCAAATAAGTTGCAATAACATTTGGTATTTCATGCAACCGTTTTTCATTTGTATTAAATCAATGCAAATAATATATCTTTAATAACTATTGGAAGAAGATGTTTGCATCACGCAATTGTGCTGATTTGTTCTTGCTCCAACAGACAAATGTTCATATTCATATTTTTCCTGTAATAATACGGAAAATCTGCACCAATTTAATAGCTAATCTTAATCGAAAGACTTTCACGTTGACCACTTAATTGGTTCAATATTCACGATGGCTGCAAGCTGTCATAATCGGTCCTTTACAAAATATCTGAACGGCTTATTACAACATTCAGTTTTCCTGTATCTGTCCCCATTTAAGGAACATTGACGCTTCTCTAGCCAATAGTGTCCTTCTTTGGTCTCGTCAGGCCAGCTGGCATCCAGTCTCTGCGCGGCGCCCCAGCCCTGCAGAGACGGGCAGACAGATGGGGGACTCGCGGACTGCAGCGTCAGCACTGCGCGCAGCAGCCGCGGCTTTTCTCAGGGCACGCAAATCAACCGTGCTTCTGCAGCTGCTTCAAGTGGACTTGCTCTTGTATGAGTTAGAGATTTTTCCATCTTCTGTCTGTCCGTAATTACAGTACTACCACAATCACTGGGTGTGCAGGCGTTTAACCATGCAGGCCTTATAATGATGATATTTGCATGAGGCATGAGTTTCTGAATATCCTTTTCATCCGTTGTCAAAAATGCATGCTGTCCATATCAACACAAATTGAACTGAAACACGATGTTCTTATCATAACCAGCACTGGCTGTTGAATTACGTAGGTATTACATTTAACAACAGTTTTATTCAAACATTTTAAGTTGGACAATACGTAATGGAATGTCATTGTACATTTTTGCTCAAAAGTTTGCATACCCCTGGAGAATTGCTAATAGATGTACCATTTTTAAAGAAATAATGAGTGAGCAGGCGAAAATAGTTAGTTAATTACTCATGGGATTCATATGCAAACTTAGGTCATACCAGAATGGCACAATCATAAAACAATACATGGTAACTGAGAATAATAAAATGACCATTGTTCAAAAGTCTACATACCCTCAGTTCAAAATACAGTGTATTGTCCCCTTTAGCATCAATGACAGCGTGCAGTGGTTTGTGAGAGTTGTCTATGAGGCCCCAAATTCTTGCAGTTGGTATAGCTGCCCATTCGTCTTGGCAAAATGCCTTCTTTTGCAAAATGCCTCCAGGTCATGCAAAGTCTTTGGTCGTCTTGCATGAACTGCAGGTTTGAGATCTCCCCAGAGTGGCTCGATGAATTAAGGTCAGGAGACTGTTATGGCCACTCCAGAACTTTCACCTTTTTTGCTGTAACCACTGGAGAGTCAACTTGGCCTTGTGCTTAGGATCATTGTCGTGCTGGAATGACCAAGAGCGTCCCATGCGCAGCTTTCGTGCAGAAGAATTATTTTGTCCGATAACATGCTGCAATCATCTTGCCATCAAGGTTCCCTGTGCTTTTAGAGCTCACATACCCCCAAAACATCAGTGAGCCACCACCATGCTTCACAGTGGGGATGGTACTCTTTTTTTTTTTGCCTTGTTGACCCCTCTCAAAACATAATGCTTATAGTTGTGACCATTAAGCTCTATTTTGGTCTCATCACTCCAAATTATAGTGTGCCAGAAGCTGTGAGGCATGTCAAGGTGTTGTCGGGCATATTGTAACCAGGCTTCTTTCTGGCAATTCGACCTGCAGTAAATTTTTGTTCAAGTATTTTCATATTGTGGTCCTTGAAACAACCACACTGTCTTTTTCCAGAGCAACCTGCAGTTCTCCCGAGGTTACCTGTGGGTTTTTTGTTGTATCCCAAACAATTCTTCTGGCAGTTTTGGCAGAAATCTTTATTGGTCTATCTTACCTAGGCCTGGTGTCAAGAGACCCCTGAATCTTCCACTTCTTAATAAGTGATTGAACAGTACTGACTGTCAAAAGGTTTTTGGCACCTTTTTATATCCTTTTCCAACTTTATGCTGTTCCAGTACCTTATTACACAGGTCTTTTGACAGTTCTTTTCTGCTCCCCATGGCTCAGTATCTAGCCTGCTCAGTGCATCCTCGTGAGAGCTGCAAAAATCATTGACTATTTCTACACAGACACTAATTGAAATTTGAAAGGCCACAGGTGTGGGAAATGAACCTTTATTTTCCATTTTCACCTGTGTTTATCACCTTGTGTGTCTGAAACAAAGCTAAACATTCAAGGGTACGTAAACTTTTGATCGGGGCCATTTGGGTGATTTCTGTTATCAGTATGGTTTACAAAGGTGCCAAACAACTGTGTGATTATTAATGGCTTCGTATGAGCAGTATCCTTACATAAAAGTCAGATTTTGATCAATACTGAATTTTCACAATTTTTGCCTGGGTATGCAAACTTATGAGCACAACTGTATACTACACATATAATATTTTTGACTATACTATAAAGTCACTTCGTAGAACTGTTAAGTCCTCCAATAAAACATCTGTGACAACAACTCCTGCATTCTGTCTGCCTTCAACAACTACAACACTGTGACAACTTTGCTCAGAAACCAGCCCAGCCCATTGACCTACACAAGAAGAATTTCCGCACAATACACATTTCCCCTGGGTTGTTTGCAAAACCCCTGGTGGGATCTTTCAAAATCTTCTTGTGCACTACCTCTGGAGGTCACATTAAATTCGAGAGAGACCTGCAATTTTATATAATACAATTGTGTCTCATCTCGAGCTGTGCTCGAGAGGACTCGAAAATCTTGCCGAAATCTATTGGAATGTAAGCGGGACCTTCACTTATTCATTCAGAGTGTGAGTTCACCACTCAGCAGTTGCATTGGTCAGTTTATTCCCAGGACCAATCAGTTTGCCCAGCCAATGGCAAGGTCAGGCTGTGCTAACCTGTGTTTTAACTTCACTCATTGACACTGACCTATTGATATGTCATACAACTTCACTTTAACAGTTTGGCAGATTGTCCGATATTATGTTAACACTGTAACACACCAAACTCTCAACATCAAATGTCACAATGACCTCTATCTTTTTTTGCCCTGTCTTGAACAGGCCTGTATTCATGTAACTCTCGCGAGTTTGCTTCATCCTGAAATGGAGAAATCCACACTGAAAAAAGGGGAACTCCTCACAAACTAGGCTAAATGGACACTTCAGTAGGAGTCCAAAGCACATTCACACGTTAAGAAGTAGCAGTAGGCTGTGACTGGGTTTGACCTCTGACCTGAAGAGAACACAAGACTGTTCCTATGCATTTCACAGATTCTTCTCCTACTTTAGCTAGTTTTTCTCTGGAAGAGGACAACATGTCAAATGCTTTAGAATGTTTTGTGACCAAAGCAAAAATGACTGTTTCTTATAGGTTAAGGCCCTGTCTTAGTCTGTTTAGTGCCTGATGAATATGACCAGGAAGAGCAGTGCACATTGCACCTGTGTGTATATCAATAGTCCTTCCAAATAAAAGTGTCAGTGAACAGGGATGTGACTCTTTGAAAACTTCAGGCGATGCAAACTGTAATTTCTAAATTGGACCCACCAGTTAAGAAATGAAGAAACCCTGCTATAAATGGCAATGATGCCATTTGCTATTGTTAGCAACATTGGTTAGAAATAGCTGATAGTGTTTGTTAGCTATCTACTGCAATGCATTTGGTCACTGAAGGAGTGAAAGCCATTTGAACAAAGCCAAAGTTGGTGTAGACTAGCATGTGTTAGTTCATGAGAATCGTTGGCAAAGAGCAGCAGGGTCAAAGTTCAGAATTTAAGCTGCTAACACTCTTTTTTAAAGACAATATATTGTGATTGTTATTATACAACTATGTGCTAGATTTTGATATTTTAAGACCATGTGCACGGTGGATTGACTAGGAAACCTTGGAATTATGTTAAGTATTGCTTACTTTGTTTCTGGTTGTTAAGTGTCTCCAGCGTCTCTGACTGGAAAGCTAACAGTCTTGATGTGGTTCAGCTCCTCCACTAACTTCACCCAGACTGATGAACCTCTGAGGTCACCAAAGGTTTACACCACTCTAAACACATTGCTGTTGCTATGGCTGTGCCTGCTGTGATACCTGCAGCCAAACCACACGCAGGTGTCATAAACAACACAGCCTCTGGTAAATAAATACAATAAACACATTACTTTACTTTCCTTCTTTATCGGCACACAAACACATTTCTGCAGGAAAACAGGCCAAATTTGGATTTGTGTATCCTTTCTTCCCTGGCGTGGCACTGATGAACATAACAGTGAATGCAACATTTTCCCACCCAATCTAATTATCTGTCAGAATTGCAATTCCTTTACTCAAGTAGGGATCAATGCTTCAAGTGTTCAAACCACGCTACTACTATTCACACACTCCAAATAAATAAAAAGCTTTCTAGGCCAGAGGGAATCGCATCTGTTGGTGAAGGAGATGAAAACAGTTAGGTTGAAAATTGAAGCATCAACCGTCACCAGGATAGAAAGCCAATGATGCTTGCCAGGCAGTCTCTGGTTGGCTCAGAGCCTCTGAAAGCTTGTCCAATGATGGAAGAGGAATAGAGAGCTGATGACAAAGGAGTGGAGCAACTGAACTCCGTCCACTGATTGTTGCTGCAACTCTTTGCTTGGAAGCCTCTGTTCTTACGTCATTGACATTAGCTCTTTCTAAATAGTCACACAGCCTCTCAAGAAATTTGAGTGAACATTCATTCAAACAGTAAATTTTCTCTTACTCTCACTAATCTAGGTTAAGGGATTTCAAAAAGTGCTGGTTGCATAAAGTATTGGCCCAGCTAACAGCTAAATTGTAGAATTGAAGCCTGCCAAGCCTATTGTGAATTATTTGTGGCCCATGTGGGAAAACAAATGTTGCACTCATTCATGGACTTCACACAGGAATATGTAAGGAACGTGGGGCCTCAGAAGCTCATACCACTGCTACCTTCTGGCATTTGTCTTCCTAGTTCTGTTGTAACAGAAAGGGTTTAAGGAAATTGAGGTAGTTGTTGTTCAGGGGAAATCTAGACAGAGAAGGGGACAAAAGAGAGAAAGACAGACAGACAGACAGACAGACAGACAGACAGACAGACAGACAGACAGACAGACAGACAGACAGACAGACAGACAGACAGACAGACAGGCAGACAGGCAGGCAGACAGGCAGACAGACAGACAGTGGAAATAAAATTAGACAAATGAAAACACAACTGGCCCTTAACCTTATTCTTAACTTGGTGTGACAGCTTGTATGTCTGGTGTAGAGTGAAACAAATAACCTGTTTTTAACCCTGCATTCTGGTGTAGAGTGAAACCAATAACATGTTTTGAACCCGGGCTTCTGGTGTAGAGTGAGACCAAATAACATGTATGGAACCATGCCTTTGGGTGTAAAGTGCAACAAATAACATGTTTTGAACCATGTCTTCTAGTGTAGAGCAAAACCAATAACATGTTTTGAACCCTGGCTTCTGGTGTAGAGTGAGACCAATAACATGTTTTGAATCCTGCCTTCTGGTGTCGAGTAAGACCAATAACATGTTGTGAACCGTGGCTTCTGGTGTCGAGTGAGACCAATAACATGTTTTGAACCCTGGCTTCTGGTATAGAATGAAACCAATAAAATGTTTTGAACTCTGGCTTCTGGTGTCGAGTGAAACCAATAACATGTTTTGAACCCTGCCTTCTGGTGTAGAGTGAGACCAATAACATGTTTTGAACCCTGCGTTCCGGTGTAGAGTGAGACCAGTAACATGTTTTGAACCCTGCCTTCTGGTGTAGAGTGAGACCAGTAACATGTTTTGAACTCAGTGTTTTGGTATAGTGTGAACCCAATAACATGTTTTTAACCCTGGCTTCTGGTATAGAGTGAAACCAATAACATGTTTTTAACCCTGGCTTCTGGTATAGAGTGAAACCAATAACATGTTTTGAAACCTAGCTTCTGGTGTATTATTCGTAGCTTTTGCACCATGCAGCCTTTAGTGTTCAAACCAGTATTTTTAGTCAGAGTGAAACTGAGAAAGTTACATACAAAACAGTTTGTTTGTTCCCTTTTCTAGTGCATGCTGCAATGACAATTCTTAAATAAAGAATGAAGTCTATGTCTTGTTTCAGATTTCTGGGATCAACACAGGATACAGCATTACTTCTTGATTTTCAGCAGAAATGGTACATTTCCATTGAAATGACGCCTGCAGCTTAGTCGTGATACTTTTATTACACTGTGAGTAGAAATATTAAATGTGGAGATTGCTGTCTGAAAACAAATGCATCAAGCTCTCTTTGTACATTGTAAGTACAGTATACTGCAGGGGTCAACCCTCGTTCTGGAGAACCTTGTTTCACATGATGTAGCCTCATTCAGCTTATCAACCTGCTAATCGTTAGAATCAGGTGAGCTAAATTAGGGTTGAAGTGAAAACAATCATGACAGTAGCTCTCCAGGACCAGGTTTGGAGATGCCTGCTATAATGTGTATGGATTATCATCTGGTGATCTGATACACCCTGAGTGCACAAGGCCACTACAAATTGCATCAGCCCAGGAATGTGAAACTAGGGAGCATTCAGCCTGCGATGTTTGTCTCCACTTTGCCCCATCAGTCGCTACCTCTCTCCTCATCTCTATTTTTCTTCCTCTCTCACTCACTTCAATCCTTGTCTAGCTTTTATCTCCCTCCTCCTCTCCCTTCCAGTCTTGATCATTCCCTGTTTGAGCCTCCCTCACTGCACCCCAGAGCTAAAATGACCCAGGAACATTCTGTTTCTGTTCTGCTTGCCCCCCCCCCCCCCCCCC
>JACXGM010023090.1:0-16379 GCA_016801145.1 Umbra pygmaea | reverse complement strand
ACTATTCAACTGTTAAATGATAATAGGAAAAGTAAAATGAAGTCTTTTTTAAATTTACTTTGTTATTTGATGATTGGAAAAGTAAAACAATGTATTTTTTAAATTTACTTCATTGGCTTATAGTAGGCAATGGAAATGATAAACATTTAATTATCCTCATTTCCTTTTACTACATTTTGGCGGTCCTGGGATTCCATATAAAATAGGCCTACATATATATTTAAACATTTGCCTTGTCAATAAAATAACCAAGTCTTTTACAAGTTTGCATATAGGATACACCTCAAATATGCGTACTGTAACAATCTAATTGAAGATAATAGAGTAATACGGCAGTAGCTTATATATTAGTATGTATATTAGTATATGCTGTCCATTCGACTTGTGATATCAATGACTGAGTGTGAATTAACATTTTACAATGACAAAACCAGCAGAAGCCAGAAAAAAGTCTTACTTAAAAAAGTTAAAAAGTTTGACCCACTCGCACACAATATGCAGGGTAAGGAATCCTCCTATGTTGAGTTTCACTTTGGCTGTGACATGTGACATGTTTGCACAACAGTTTGCTGCGAGCCATGTTTCCTCATTTTGATGCAGAGCAAGATGTTTTTTACGAACCTTCCTTCTTCCTAGTCAAATATAGCACCCGTCCTGTCATCGGCTCCTTTTCTCATGTACACTCACACCTTAGGTTTTGGGGAAACACTTGCCTGTTTACCGACATAAACCACAATGTCAGACCACCAGACGATGCGTAGACAAGTGAAGTTCCTCTTAATTACCACAAAACTGAGAGGTATAGGGTATAATTTTGATGATGCATCATTTGATTCATGTTGAGTGTGCAGATTTACTCCTGGTCAGTTTAATGTTTCCGAAGCGATACCAGACTATTCAGTGACTGCTCGTGTTCGTGGTACTAGAGAGGACATCAACAGTCGCAAATGAGAAGCGGTTTTTATGTGTAAATGTGAATAGGGTTTTAATCATACCATTCAAGTAGTTATACGCTAGCAATGCTTATACGCATGGTATTTATTTACAATATTAATTTCGTAAAAAAAAAGTACATTTCTAAAAGAAAAGACATAGGTCTACAAGTGAGCCATAATTGCCAATGTTCCACGGCTAATGGTTGTTCTTACGCACGATGCATCGCTGAGTACCCCCGATATGACATATTGCCCCTATTATAACCCAATGACCAACGCAATTAGAGCAGTAATTGAGATGTGGTCAAAAACCATTCAGGATTTAAACAACCCGGTTCATAAGAGGTAATTTGGCTATTCCAGAACGAGCTAAGTGACGAAGTTCAAATAAACAAATAGAATGTAGATAATATGATTCAATGGAGCTAGTGTCAATGTTAGAATATTTTTTTTAAACTTGATGTCAGATTTTTCCTCATTCTGAGAGTTTATGGGCCAAGAACCTGTAATCCATCAGACATCCATTACAAATGTAATCTTATTCTCACCACTTTGCTAACAGTCAGTGATCGTTATTATGGGATATGAGCCTGTTAAAAAATATAAGTAGGCCTACCTGAAATTGACACCATATTGATGTTAATTAAATCTTATTCATTAATAATATATTTATTCAACAGTGGCAAAAGTGATCTGACATTTCAACAGTCTGTTTATAGAAAACCGAACCAAAGATTATAATTTTTCTTGGCTCTACATTATAGTTCTCAAGATTCAGGGATGGGATTCATCTTGGTAAAATGTCAGATTGTTTCTCGTCAGGTAAAATGACAGCTCTATTGAGAAGTTAAGGGTTAAGACTGCTGTCGTAGAGGCATTTCCTCTTGTCTTGTCCTGGACTACAGTAAATACACATGTAGGACAGATGGATGAAAAGTCAAACCACTTATCAAAGTGATAAAAAAATGTGTCCTTGGAGTGAGTGATCTGTGGCTTATTTTTCTAACAAACTGTAAACAACAGTAATTCACAGGGGAAAAAATCTTTCTGTTAATAGACAAGAGGATATTTAACATACAGACAAAGGTCAGGTGATGATAATTCGTCCCACAGCGTTTCCATTTTGGAATATGCTGTGTTTTCGTTCATGGAGTCTTGTCTTTTTGGATTGGCATGGCGATGTTTGCGTCAGTTTGTGCCTATCATGGCTGCATATGTATGTACCTTTATGTGTTATGTGTGCATGCTAGAATGGGTGAGTATGTTCAAAAAAGAGACGTTGGGGAGAATTGCGGCCTAATTCTAATATGGCACCATCAACTGAAGAGATTAAAATGTCCCAAAAAAGTAAGAAAAAAAAACAATACATTTGTTCCTACCTTTCTTCACCCACAAACATGTCTACTGTTTAGATTCTTTGTATCCCAAAATACAACTATTACTGTAAGCAGATATCAACTAAAGTGGGTGATATTACTCCCCAGGGTTGTCTTCAGATTCCTATCGACTGTGGTTTAAAGCTTCATGGCAATTGAGAAAGAGCAATCTATGGGGAATGACTGGCTTCTGGTGTACCATTTCAAAAGATGTGACTTGCCTAGTGTAATATCAGAATAATTCTCAAAATGGCGGCTTAGGTATGTCTTTGTACTCATCACTAGCTCTGACGTTAACTATAAACACATACTTCGTAATACTTTCTAAGCATGTTTAAAAAGCCGTTCTGCTGAATCTGTGATATATTATAATGAATGATATGGCTCTGACGTTAACTATAAACACATACTTCATAATACTTTCTAAGCATGTTTAAAAAGCTGTTCTGCTGAATCTTTGATATATGTGAAAAATGAAAAACATTTAACATTATTATCTTAAATCAGAATTAGAAAGTGTACAGTATGCCTTAGTTTATGTTGTTGTGTCATACCACACTCTCTCTGAGTGAATGGACCAACTAATACGTGCATGTTGTTCCAAGGTGCAGCAATATTCATGTACTTTTCTGTCTTACATTTTAGCTTTTGTACTATTGCAACAACGTTGTATGGAAGGTTTCTAACTTCACCCTTTTCCTCACAAATCACTATTTCTTGTTTTTCACTTTTTTCAAATGGCAATGTATTTCAAGTGGTTTCCCTTTTTCCTCAGTCTCCCTTATTGATTTCCAAACCCCCGTCTTTGTGTGCAGCTGGGGCCCAGCTGTGTGTGTGTCTGCCTGTGTGTCTCTCTGTGTGTGTACATGTCCAAACGCACATAGCCACACATGTGTTGCGTGTCCATATGTGTGTACTTTCTCTGGCACACCATTGTCTCATTGGGAGTTACTACAGGAAAGACAATCAGAGGAAAAAGAGGGAGAAAGTGAGATCGACTAAGAGAGTGAAAGAGAGACATTGACTGAGAAAGTGAGGGAGTGAAAGAGAGAGAGAGAACATCAGAATGAGTGATACACGCATAGATAGCTGCAGTGGCCAATGCAGGCTTGAAGCTCCTCACAAGATTCATGAAGCTCCACACAAAAGTCATGAAGCTCCACACAGGAGTCAGAACCAGCAGGAGGTAGATCTGAGTGCTGGTTTTGATCTGAGTGTAGGCCTGGAGACAATGGAGATGGAGGAATGAAGTCAAGAAGGTGTAGAGGGAATTGAGTACAGACCAGAACTCAAACAGTATTTTTTCATACAGAGAGCTCCTGTGTAACTCACTTGGTAGAGCATGGAAATGCCAAGGAAACTGTATGAGTTCAATTCCCACTTTTGTGTAAATTTTTAATCGGCACCCACTACTGAAAGTCCCTTTGGTTAAGAAAAAAGTGTCAGTAGAGCAAATCTAACAGACAGCCCATAATAGCCACCGAGCTGGGGAGGTGTGTACACTGTCACATGCCATATTCACACCTTCAAGTCTTTGCACTGTTAAGTATTTCTGTGGCCTCTCACTCATTTAGATGTGGCTTTTCCTCATTCAGCTTCAAGATTAAACACTAGTTGCTGCATACATTTTTGGATCTGGAAATGTTATTTATCCATTAATTTTTGATGAAATATAATGTTATTTTTAAAAAGCACAACTTTACCTTTGTACCCAATCAGACTCAAAATCACTCATCAGCCTCAAACATGGGTGAACGTAATATTATAAATAGCTGCCTGGATTTCATAGTGGTTGGGAGTCTGAATGTACCTGAAATGTTGACAACCGATTCATACTTTACATGGTGTCATTTCTTGATGTAACACAGTAGGCACTATTGCATTAAAGGTTGCAATCTCCCATCTGGACAAACACAGTTGATAGGTCTCCCTGCTTGTGCCACCTAAGCCCTGCACCAAACCACTACTTATCCAGAATGCCAGCTTGTCTGGTGTTAAAGCTTCCCAAATGTTCCCATGTCGCCCACTCCTCTACACAGTCCACTCATTTGCATTGGCCCTTGGTAGGGGCTTTTGGAGTAGACTAGGGAAATTGCTCTCCAGGCAATACTCAAACCCTATATCACTACTCTGGCTCTTCATTTACCCACTTCTGGTTCTTTTAGCCGTTGAACGCTTGCTATGTCCTGGCACCTCAGTGGTGGAACCAGCTTCCCATTGCAAGTACTTCAGTGTCCATGGGCATTTTCACAAGAGTACACCCACACAACATTGATTTCAGCTACAGTACTGCATTGGGTAAAGTGTATTACTAACTAGTTACCATGTTGTCTGGTTTTCCCACTAGCAATCTTACGTAATAGATGAGTGCATTAGCTGGAAGTTGTGTTTGCTATATTACTAAAATGTAGAAATCCAATGGGACAATGTTGCATCTGGGGGCTATTTTGGATGCTCTATCCTAACTGTGCCATGCAGTAGAAATATAATCTGCATTTATGTTGCAGACTGTTTCACATGTGTTTGGCAGAGGAACTGGTTTCAAACAGCTAGCCAGCAAGCCAAGCTGCCAACCCTTTGCAGCAATTTATAGATATGTGCTGTTTAATCACACCTCAAATGAAATGTGGAGACCCTACATCAGCTGTAAAGACATGTTACAAGACCCAGATGGGCGGGAAAGAGAGATCATTAGAGGAAGAAAACCAGAGATAAAGACTGACAAGGGTGTGAGAATGAGAGAAAAATAGATGAGAGGAGGTAAGAAAATGATAAAGAGTGGAGAACTGGAGTGAAGGAAACAGGAAAATACCAAAAGGCAGAAACAGAATGAGAGAGAAATGGAGAGAGCACAAAGGAGTGAGGGAGTGAGTCAGGGAGGGAGGGCCTCTAACCCAATCTCACCCAACTGACTTGCTTACTGAAGCGATGCCAGTGTTGACTAACAAGGGACCTAGATGTGGAACTAGACGTTAGATGGGGCAGGCTGTGGGCACGAGAGTGCTCTGATCCCGACTGTATCAACAGAGAGAGCTGCAGGCAGCCGTTTGCTCTGCTCATTTGTTTTGATCACCTCAACACTGCTGTAAACATTATGCCGGCTAGGAAATTCCATGGCCGGGTTCCGCTTCATCTCTCTTGTCTGTCCGTCTGTCTGTTTCTGACTCTCATCTGGCAGTGTTGTTACGGTGAATTGATCGCTTGTTTTCTTTTTGTTTTCTCTTTGTTTTCTCTTTGTTTTCTCTTTGTTTTCTCTTTGTTTTCTCTTTGTTTTCTCTTTGTTTTCTCTTTGTTTTCTCTTTGTTTTCTCTTTGTTTTTTTCTTTGCCCAACCATCCTGTTCTGATAATCAAATATGCTGTACTCTTGTTTGTTAAATTGTTTCACAACCATGAAGCTCCGGAAAAAATTAAGAGACCACTGCAATTTTTTCTTAATCAACCCCACTGAAAACCTCTGGAAGGTGATCAAGAGGAAGTTGGATGGTCACAAGCCATCAAACAAAGCCAAGCTCCTTGACATTTTGCACCAGGAGTGGCATAAAATCGCACAACATCAATGTGAAAGACTGAAGGGAACATTGCCAAGATGCACAAAAGTCAATTATTATTATTATCATACAATTATTATTATTATTACACCAAATATCAATTTCTGAACTCTTCTTAAGTGAACACATTTGTATTGTGTTGTTTAAAACAGCCCTAAATCACATGAAATACGTTCTGAGGGAACTATTTTGTAAAACCGAAATATGTGAAATATGAATGTATGAGACGGTGAATTACGTTTGTAGGGAACTAAATTGAACACTCGAATAACGTTCAATATGAACATATGACGTAGCATGTAAATAGCATAGTTTTTGCTAGGGTGGAGGTCGGGGATGGTGGATGGGCGTATAAATCCGTGACTTGCATGCCAGAGTTCAAATCCAGACCGGCACTTTGTGTGTTTTGTTCTACATTGCTTGCGTCATGCAAACAGGCGATTGTCGGTTTTTGTAATGTTAACCCTAACTTTAATTCTAACCTTAACCTCAGTAACGTCATATCTAACCTTAACCGTTAGTAACCTCATGCCTAACCTTAACCGTTAGTATCCTCCTACCTAACCTTAACTGTGAATGTTGCAATACAATTTTGAACGCTATGGAATGTGTGGAATGTTCTCGCATAAATCCGCTGAACGAAATGTACCGGAGCAACGTAATTGAAGTACAAATATAGCCTAATAACAAAATGTGCAGTTCAAACGTAAAAAAAACTGAGTATGTTGGCATATAACGTAATTCAGGTTTTCAAAATAGTTTCCTGAGAACTTACAGTAATTTGGGAGAAATTCTGAGATGTACAGTTGGTTTAAAAATGAATATGAACTTAACTTTCTTTGCATTATTCGAGGTCTGACAACTTTTTTGTAATTTTGACAATTGTTTTGCAAATAAATACTCTAAATGACAACATTTCTATTTAGATTTTGGGAGAAATGTTGTCAGTATGTTATGCAATAAAACAAATACAATCTTACAAAAGATATGTCCAGTTAAGGACAACAACATGTTGGGCCCTATCTTACACCCAGCGCAATTGACTTTTTACAACAATGCATGTATCATTCCTATCTTGCACCCAACGCATAGGGGATGTTTCCCTCCACAGACGTGCGTTGGTAAATTAGGGAATTAATGTAATAATTAGGTGTTCGTTGGGCGGTTCAGCGAAAAGAAGAGGCGTGTTCCGGCGCAAAGGTTTCTTGGTTCTATCTTGCAGTTCCCAAAAACAATTCCGCCACTGACCAGGAAGAACCTGAAAAGTTAGTGGCGTGTTATTCAGATGCTATTTTAAGGGCGCATGCTTGGGCATAATGTAGTGTGTGCACAACACACATACACTTTGCTCCTCTCATCTACACAGACTCATCAATTTCAACCCATACATAATTAGAAGGAAATATATTACCACACGATGGAAATCATTGTGGTGTCCGAAGAAGTGAAAAAAAATTGGCATACATCTAGTCTAGCCTACACATTTACCCAAATTATTCAGAATGAATTAGTCGCACAAATATACATCAACCGCAAGCGAACCCATTCAATCAACATACAAGTAATTTGCGATGCTAATAGTAAAATCACCCATGTCTTTGCGAATTACCCTGGCTCAAGCCACGACTCATTTATTCTGGTTAACTCTGCCATTCCTGCCATTTTGAGGGGAAACCCCCCCGGATGGGTGGCTGTGAAGGGGACAGCTACCCATCTGGCTATCAAATACCTGGCTGATGACACCATTTATGATGCCACAACAGTGTGTGTAATACTGTTTAATCGAAAACACTCACAAACACGCAGTGTAGTCGAAGGCAGGATGTCCACTGAACACGTCGAATGTGTTGCGTTGCGCAAGAAGTCATTCATTGTCAATGGAGCAATCCGCAAGGATGCGTTTGCCTTGCAGGCTTGCGATGCGGTGCACTCTGTGTGTCGCATACATTCAAATTATTAAACTTGTGTGCGTTGCGACACCATGCTGTTGTACCACCGGAAGTTGAAGTCCCCAATAGAACAAGTAGCACAACACGATAGTAACGGTGTTGCCTTGCGGAAGTAAATGTGCGTCAAGTCCGCACAATGCGGACACTTATATCCGGTAAGTTCTGTCCACCATTGACGGAATACAAAATGAAACGTCCCATGTCTTTGAATTATATTACAAATTTCTCTGGTTTTGAAAGTTGGTGGAAACATTTAGGATAATGTAAGTACACAACTTAGAAATATATATAATATAGGTGTAGTGATGTTTGCTTTTTTAATGCAAAGTACGTCTTTTGTTATCATTTTGGAAAACTACATCAAAGTCAAAGTCAAAGTGGTTTATTTATCATATGCATTGAATAACATACATCATCCTATGCAGAGAAATTCTTTTATTTCTCTGCATAGGATTTATATTAAAGGTACATACTGTACCTTTAACCCAAATGCCCCAGCAGCAGAACGGGAGAGGAGAGCTTATTTGACAGAAGAGTGAGGTAAGCAAAGTAATCTCGGTCTAATGTTAGACTACATTGCAAAAATATCACCATGCATTCATAACCTCGTGATTCAGTGAGAGTGAGTCCAAAACATCGGAAAGTAGACTATGTCTTGTGACATTTCTTTATTTAGATTTCGTAAAAAATAATAATCAATCCACCATCATAATAGCAATCTGCACGCTTGCTCTTAAAGGGAATGTGAGATGATGCTTTCATTGGTTTATTTTATGTTACGCCCAAACCACACCTTTGACTAATGTAGGTACTTCAGACCTACCCATTTTAGATTTGCGTCTGGCCCAAGAATCATTTATCCTGCCGGTAAAATCGCAACAGTGCCCGGGACCCTCCCACAATGTCACTTTCGTGTTTGATGCTTGCGTTTCAGATCATTAAAATAGGGCCCGTTGTGTTACTTTTTACCAAACACCATAGTGTTGTCAGTTAATACAGACTTTTTTAGCTGACAGCATAATGGTGATTGGTTTAAAAGTAACACATCATGTGTTGTCCCTAACTGGACACAACATGTGTTATATTAAAATATCTGTTCTAAGAGTGTACCTATCAATATTAAAACCAGAGAAATATATGATTTTGCAGTGGTCTCTTATTTTTTCCGAATGTTGACCTTGCACATACAGTGTTTTGTTTTCTTTTTCTGAAGTGTGGTCCAGGTGGACTCACAGCTTAATGTAAGAATGCATAGAAACAGCTATGGAATAGGATGGGAGTGTTGACTTCCTTTAGGCATAATTTACTCCCACCTCGCTATCAGTGTCTGTGAACCACAGGTACCACCTTGATATGCCTGGCACACTAGCTACCCTGTAGTCCAGCTGCCCCACCACTCCCACCTACAAGGAGAGAACACATTCCTTCAGCTGGCCTTCACCTGTGGTATGACTGATAAAGGAAGACCGGGTGCTTTCCAAAAGGCACCCTAGTCTGTGTATGATCTTTGGCCCAAATCCCTGGTTAAAACAAGTGCAATTTAATGTGAAATAGTGTGACATTGGAGACACAACCTTGTCTAGCAACTGTGTACACCTGAATGACAACTCATTAGTGTAAAGATAGCAAACGCTTGTTAGATTCTAGAAATGTGCTGTTTCTAACCAAAATCACATTACTATATTTTGATAGAAACAAAATGGTCAGAGCGTGTATATATATATATATATGCCTCATATTCTCTTTATTAAATGTCTGGCATTGTGCCAACTGTCAGAGACCATTAAAAGGCATTTTTATTTAATGTCTATTATCTTAATGTGTAATTGCATTGACATTATAATAGAACAACCTTCTTGTTTTAATATATAATGCTTCATTAGTACTGTTTTTATGTTCAGCTTATGCAGATAGATGATGACTCAAAAATCTTATATGTTTAGTGATACTTTAATTCAGTCTGCACATATAGCGTCTGCTAAAAGACTATAAAGTCAGATGTAAACATATCATACATTTAGTACCTTACGTTTGTTTTTGTTATAAGCTTATTGGAAGCTGGGGATGATTATGGTTTCATGATAATACAACCCCAATTCTGAAAAATTTGTGACAGTATGGAAAATGGAAAATAACAAAAAGTGTCATTTGAAAATTGAAAATTTGATTATGTGATTTTTACTTTGTCAATATAATTTATTTTTGAAAATATACACTCAGTTCTAATCTGATGACTGCAACACACACATTTGTGTGCTCACAGGAGAAATTGTCTTTGGCAAATTTACTGCATTTTCCACATAGGGTGTGGGTGCTAGCATGGCCTGCCTGTAGTCCTGCTACTGTCGATATTGAAATTGTGTGGCACATTATGAAGCAAATATTAAAAATATGAAATATAATGTTGTTATAACACAGGGCTGATACTCTTTTCATAAATTTTATTATAACACAGGGCTAACACTTTTACTATTTCATATATGCCATTAAAACACAGGGCGAACAATCGTACTCTTTTCATAAATGTTGTTATAACACAGGGATAACACTCTTACTCTTTTCATAAATGTTGTTATAACACAGGGATAACACTCTTACTCTTTTATAAATGTTGTTATAACACATGGCTAACAGTCTACTCTTTTCATAAATGTAATTAAAACACAGGGCGAACACTCTTACTCTTTTCATAAATGTTGTTATAACACAGGGCTGACTCTTATTATTTCATAAATTTTGTTATAACAAAGGGATAATACTCTTTACTCTTTTCATAAATGTTATTATAACACAGGGCTAACACTTTTACTATTTCATAAATGTCATTAAAACACAGGGCTAACAACACTCTTACTCTTTTCATAAATGTTGTTATAACACAGGGTTAACACTCTTACTCTTTTATAAATGTTGTTATAACACACGGCTAACAGTCTACTCTTTTCATAAATGTCATTAAAACACAGGGCGAACACTCTTACTATTTTCATGAATGTTGTTATAACACAGGGCTAACTCTTATTATTTCATAAATGTTGTTATAACAAAGGGATAATACTCTTTACTATTTTCATGAATATTGTTACAACACAGGGCTAACACTTTTACTCTTTCATAAATGTTGTTATAACACAAAGCTACCACTTTTACTATTTCATAAATGTCATTAAAACACAGGGCTAATACCCTTTACTCTTTTCATGAATGTTGTTATAACACTTTTACTATTTTGTAAATGTTGTTATAACACAGGGCTAATACTTTTACTATTTTGTAAATGTTGTTATAACACAGGGCTAGCAATCTTAATCTTTTTATAAATGTTGTTATAACACAGGGCTAACATGTTTACTCTTTCATAAATGTTGTTATGATAACACAGGGCTAACATGTTTACTCTTTTATAAATGTTGTTATAACTTATGGTTAAGACTTTAAATGTATCATAAATGTTGTTATATAATACAGGGCTAACACATTTACTCTTTCATAAAATAATATGCACCAGTAGTCGAAAGCAGGGTGCTTGACACTCTGGATTTTGCATTCAGAACAGAAAAGACAACATATAAAGCAAAAACTTCTTAGGTCAAGCACAGCAAATATTTTTTGCAGCTAATCAGATCTTTCAGAACCTTGACAGGGTTGATATAAGACCACAATCTGATGTACTATTTTTTAACACAGTTGCCCAAAGCACTTTATGTCTATATAAGTGTTATAAATACCACTAAATTACGGTAGTTAAAAATTACTAAAATAAGTCATTCTTTTTAATTGATCAAATGTAAAAAACAGGAACTTACATAGCAGAAGTTATCTTATATTATTTAAGGAACCTGCTCATTACTAATTAATTTAGTTATGAATATCTTTATTTCTGCCATTCCTACCCCCAAACAAATATTTTCCCTTGTACAAGTCACTTTGAAATTTCAGTTAATTAACAGACATTTTTTTACCTTCAAATACTGGAATAAAATAACATAAAACATTTTGTTCCAAATATACTGCTCAAATATATTAAGGGAACACTCAAACAACATACATCAGGTCTCGATAACATGTTATAGATCAAAATCTTTACTGTACATTGTATAATTCGAATAAAATTAGAATAAAAGAAGATTAAATAATAAAATAACGTAACAACGGTCAATAAAAAAAAATTCAAAGTATCTTGCATTACAGTTGCACTGATACATAATGACCCAGAGCTTCTCAACTGGATTCAGGTCTGGGGTACGTGAGGGCCAATCAATGGCATCAATGCCTTTGTCTTCCAGGAACTGCCTGCACACTCTGGCCACATGAGGCTGGGCAATGTCCTGTACCAAGAGCTCACTGCACCAGCATAAGATCCGACGATGGGTCTGAGATTTAATCCCCATACCTAACAGAAGTCAGGGTACTGTTGGCTAGCAAGTGGAGGTCTGTACGACCATCCAAGTATATGCCTCCCCCGACCATCACTGACTGACGGCCAAACTGGTGAGGCTGGATGATGTTGCAGGCAGCATAGCGTTCACCACGGCGTCTCCAGGCTCTTTCACGTCTGTCGCTCAGTTTGAACCTTTTCTCATCTGTGAAGAGAACGGAGCACCAATGGCGGACTTGCCAAATCTGGTTTTCTCTGGCAAATGCCAATCGAGCTGCACGGTGCTGGGCTGTGAGCACAGGTCCTACTAGAGGACGTCGTGCCCTCATGCCACCCTCATGGAGTCTGTTTATGACACTTTGGTCAGAAACACACACACCAGTAGCCTGATGGAGGTAATTTTGTAGGGCTCTGGCAGTGCTCCTCCTGTTCCTCCTCACACAAAGGAGCAGAAACCGGTCCTGTTGCTGGGTTGATGCCCTTTTACGGCTCTGTCCAGGTGTCCTCTGGGATTTGGCCCATCTTCTGATATCTCCTTCATGCTTTTGAAACTGTACTGGGAGACATAGCAAAATTTCTTGTGACAACACGTATGGATGTGCCATCCTGGATGAGCTGGACTACCTGTGCAACCTGAATGGGCTCCAGGTACCGCCTCATGCTACCAGTAGTGAAAAAGACACTAGCAAAATGCAAAACAAATGAATAACCAGTCAGAAAGGATAAATAGAGAGCAATTGTCTGTGGCCACCAGCTTCAAAACCTTCCCCTTTTTGGGGGTTGTCTTGCTGTTGCCTCTCCAGTGCACCTGTTGTCACTATAATTTGCACAAAAACAGGTGACATTTGATTCCCAATCACTTACGCTTCCTAATTGACATTGACATATTGACATCCCTGAAGTTTAATTGACTTGGTGTTATACTGTGATGACTGCGTGCTCCCTTAATTTGTTGGAGCAGTGTATAAAAATGACTGGGATTTTCAATGGATTGTCTCAATAAAAAGCACTCAACTGCTGTACTACAAAACACTCCCTTCAAAGCAAGCAGATGTTGCCACTTCTGTTTGAGACAAAATAGGAAAACACCAATGACTCCCTAATGTACGTTTAGTTTTAACAAACAAGCTACTCCCAACAACAACAAAAGGATCACTAATTAATGAGTAATACAAACCTTTATTTGATCTGAATGCACTTTACAGAAGAGCGTGGTCTGATACTAACCAGCCTTTTTAACTGCTATATCAGCACAGCTAATACCCAGTGGACCAATGGAGTAAACTGTTGAATGAGGTATTTTCAAATTTTCACAGAATTTAGATTAGACATTACGATTAGAGTATCATGCCTAATGATCGGTTTAGTTCAGGTATGATAAGGGGACAGCATCCTGAAGGCCGGAAACTCAATGTGAGAAAGGAAATGTTATGGCCATTTAACTTGTAGTTAATCTCCAACCTCTGGTTATCTTGGAGAGATACAAGCATTTGAGGGATTCAATGGTTTAGGGTGAACTGTTATCTTTTTCATTTCACGCACTTGTTATGTTACCTAGTTTCAAGATTTTGGGGCCAGAGGTAGAGAGAACACATTTGCAGAATTTAGCTTCTAACAGATGCTTTTATCCAGTTTTACAAGAGCAGTCAGAGTATACTGTCTTCCACAGGATCAAAATGACAGATTTCATTTCTCATCCACTTGGGATATGAACGAGCAATGGTCAGATTCTCTACCTGCTAGGCTATCAGGAAAATAACTTTCTTTTAGTTTCTAATGGTGGTCATGGAGTCTGAGGAAAATAAGTTAGGATATTTCAGCTAATGTCTCCAACACTGAGCCAAGAGGACTGACAAGACACATGCATGCACACAAACACACACGCGCACAAACACACCCGCGCACAAACACACACACGCACAAACACACACGCACAAACACACACGCACACAAACACACCCGCGCACAAACACACCCGCGCACAAACACACCCGCGCACAAACACACCCGCGCACAAACACAAACGCACAAACACACACGCGCACAAACACACCCGCGCACAAACATACCCGCGCACAAACACACACGTGCACAAACACAGACACACGCACGCACACACAAACGCACACATACACACACACACATAAACACACGCACAAACACACAGACATTAGAAAGGAAGTCATATAACATATTGGAAGTCTATCTGAAGATGGTTTGAGTCATTAAAGTGTAGATGAAACAAGTATAGCATAATAGGCAGGTGTGAATAGGGTCCAGAGCTCTGACAGTGCCTGGCTGGCTGTGCGTTGTACCTGGATCTGAAAACCACCCGTACTACAGACCAGGCATTGTGGACTATAGGGGCACAAATTCACCCTGCTTTTCTTTCTACCTCCTCTTATGTTTCTATTTCATGTCCCTTTACTTTCTACATTTAGTCCGTCAGGTACCTTCACTTATTGTTTTGGGGAGAAGAGGGTATAAATAAGCTAATTTGAAGCTAGGGATCATTAGGTCGCTATGATAATTTTGGGGCCCTCCTCTTCTTCTTATTCCTCCCCGTTTTTCTCTCTATCATTGCTTATCCTCTTCTGTCCTTCTCTCTACTGTGTGTCTTTCACTCCGGTTCCTCCTCTGTACTCGTTTCACCCTGGCAGAGTCTCCGTTGACCCTGCGCTGCCGCCACCCTGGCTCCTGCTCGGAGATGCACTGTCCCCCTCTGTCTCTCCTCCTTCTCCTCCTCTCTCTCTCTCTCTCCCATGCTTGTCTCTTCCCGCCCTCAGCACCCCTCCCTCCCCATGCCTCCCCCTGTCCTACTGACGCCACACGCCGCTCCCCTCCCCCCTGCTAACCACTTCAAACACAGCAGTGCAGCCATCAAAGCTCCATGGCAGAGCACACAACTTCTGCTTCAAGTTATTACCGCTCTAATCCCAGTCACAGGGTTTGTGATATACATCAAAGATCCCTGTTAAACTCCCAGTTTGCTGTTTTAAACGGAACCTTTTTTTCTGGTTGAATGTGAGTTTTATTCCATTGAATTTCTCAGTTCTTTTTTTCATTCGTCGCCTCCCACAGGCACACACGACCATGACTACACACACTCACACACAGGTTTTACTATCCTTGTGGGGCCCTGACAAATTTCATACCAAATTATATTTCCCCTAATCGTAAACCCTGAATGGCCTTATCCCTAATGGGTGCTGGCTATATGTCACCACAAGGTTCAATAATACAGAAAGGATACTCAAACACACACACATATATATATTTATATATACATACACTCTCTGTCGGTTTCACTCATGTTTTTTTATTGCGATTTCTGGATCGGTGTCAGTAATGACATGTACATATTCTGGTGCTGCGGTTCTGCTGCGTCGGCACTTTTCACAGTTTAATTAGTTGATTTTTTAAGGCGTTGGCTCTGCTTCATCCACATGCACACCAGCACACACAGAAACAAACTCATACACAGCTCCAATAATATGGAAGATGTTCATGATTGCAATCAGACATAAACCCCTATAATTTATTCAAGGAAAAATGTCAAAGGGTAATTTAAAGAGCTATTTATACAAGAATCTACCTCTAAACATTCTTCCGATCTCATTTGAGGAACCATTTAGAAGTTATTTGAAGAACTTCTAGGGGTTTCCCCAGTTTCAATGCGAAGAAACCCTAAAATGTTCTTCCGTCAGGTCCAATAAACTGTATTAAGCCGTGTTTGGCAGGTCATTTTGATAGGCATCAACTATACGTAGTTGTATTGCAATACTTAAGCATCTCCCTCAGCTCACTTTTTATTTTTTACTGCACTCTAACTACATGACTCCATTCACAGACTATTTTTTCATTGTGTGCATGTGTGAGGGAGAGATCACACCTAAAACATTGGTTTGTTTGTATGTGAGAGATCACACCTAGAACATGCATGTGAGTGTGTGTATGTCAGTGTGAAAGATAGATCAGAACAGCACAAACCTATGTGTTAAATAAAGTAAAATATCAGACAAAAAGTCCATAGCTTCTTTTGAATTTGCTTGACGTCTCTTTTTATTCAGAGAAGGTTCCTACCGTCTTACCGTTCCCAATGTGTTTTGAGACGGAGTCTTTTGCAGCCCAGAGGATAGAGCATACTGCCAGATTCCTCCCCAGAGGATAGAGCATACCGCCAGATTCCTCC
>JACXGM010023087.1:0-16387 GCA_016801145.1 Umbra pygmaea | reverse complement strand
TGTTTTAAGATGCGTTAGACAGCCAATCGCAGGTGACTATGTTGTTACACGCAAATATGCTACATGATTATTGGCTCACAGACGCTTTTGGCACCGAAATTTGGCATCGAAAGATAAATAATTTTTCGATACTCGATAGTATTGGAGTATTTCGGTCGGTGCCATAAAAGTATCGATGTTCGGTGCCCAGCCCTAGTCGTATTGGAGGAAATGCGCAAACAAATGATTTACTAATATCTCCGTTAAGAGGTTATCCAATCACTTTAGCCATGCATTTAATATTGAGCAAATCAATGTGAAACCCCACCCACCAAGAGCTGTAGTGTCGCCCCAAGTATACGGAAGTATAAGCTTTTTATAAACTTGTTTTCTTTCAGTGGTCATGATTGGTTACACCTTTTCCCCTCATTTAAGTATAAGTTATGTTTTCCCTAAAGATACTGTAAGTATCCAAGCAGTTCAGTGGTGGTATACGCTACAGTATATCAATTAGCTTACAACATTGTAGCCTATCCTCATTTTGTGCTCTTTCCAATGCCCTATTACCTCCTCCGTTGAGGTCAACAAAGTCCCATCCTTACTGTATACAGTTTGGATGGTTCCACGCTTCCCCCTTCTGAGGTGGCGGACGGTTTTCCAGAAGCACTTTGGTGTTGACCGAAAGTCCTTCTCCATGTCTTCTCCGAACTTCTCCCACACCCGCTGTTTTGCCTCTTTCACGGCAGAGGCTGCAGCCCTTCGGGCCCTTCGGTACCCTGCAACTGCCTCTGGAGTCCTCTGGGATAACATATCCCGGAAACACTCCTTCAGTCGGACAGCGTCCCTGACCACTGGTGTCCACCACGGTGTTCGTGGGTTACCGCCCCTAGAGGCACCCAAGACCCTAAGCCCACAGCTCCCCACTGCAGCTTCAGCATTGGAGGTTTTGAACATTGTCCACTCGGGTTCAATGCCCCCAACTTCCACAGGGATGCAAGAAAAGCTCCGCCGGAGGCGTGAGTTGAAAGTCTGTTGGACAGTGGCCTCCTCCAGACGTTCCCAATTCACACGCACTACCCGTTAGGGTTTACCAGGTCTGTCCAGAGTCTTCCCCCACCCCCTGACCCAACTCACCATCAGATGGTGATCGGTTGACAGCTCCGCCCCTCTCTTCACCCGAGTGTCCAGAACATACGGCCTCAGATCAGATGAAACTATTATAAAATCGATCATTGACCTTTGATCTAGGGTGTTCTGGTACCAAGTACACTTATGAGCATCCCTATGTTCGAACATGGTGTTCGTTATAGACAATCCATGACTAGCACAGAAGTCCAACAACGAACAACCACTCGGGTTTAGATCAGGGAGGCCGTTCTTCCCAATCACGCCTCTCTGTGTGTCTCCATCATTGCCCACGTGTGCGTTGAAGTCCCCCAGCAGAACTACGGAATCCCCAACTGGAGCCCCATGCAGGACTCCATTCAAGGTCTCCAAGAAGGCCGAATACTCTGATCTCCTGTTTGGTGCATATGCACAAACAACAGTCAGAGTTTTCCCCCACACAACCTGCAGGCGCAGGGAGGAGACCCTCTCGTCCACCGGGGTATACTCCAACGTAGCAGCACTCAGCCGGGGACTTGTGAGTATCCCCGCACCTGCCCTGCGCTTCACGCTCAGTAACTCCGGAGAAGAAAAGAGTCCAACCCCTATCCAGGAATATGGTTCCAGAACCGGGACTGTGCGTAGAGGTAATCCCCACCAGATCTAATTGTTAGCGCTCCACCTCCCGCACAAGTTCCGGCTCCTTCCCCCACAGAGAGGTGACATTCCACGTCCCCAGAGCCAGCCTCTGCTGCCCAGGTCTGGCCTGTCAAGGCCCCTGACCTTCACTACCACCCATTTGGCAGCGCACCCGACCCCAGCGGTTCCTCGCACAGGTGGTGGGCCCATGGGTTGGAGATAGAGGTGCCACGTTGCTTTTTCGGGCTGTGCCCGGCCGGGTTCTGTGGCAAACCCGGCCACCAGGTGCTCGCTGGCGAGCCCTCCATCCGGGCCTGGCTCCAGACGGGAGCCCCAGGCTTTCTCCGGGCAGGGTTGCTCGTCTTCTACCTCGATTGTTCATGGGGTTTTTTGAACCAGTTTTAGTCTGGTCCCTCACCTGAGACCACTTAGCCATGGGAGACCCTACCAGGAGCACCAAGCTCCAGACAACACAGCCCTCAGGTTCATAGGGACACACAAACCTCTCCACCACGTTAAGGTGATGGTTCCCAGAGAAGAATGTTTGATAGATCCAATCAAACAAGTACATTTTTTATTGATAATGTAATAGTTGTGCTTTTTGTGCGTATAGAGAAAACATTGATTGTTTTTCAGTAGACCCGATATTGTCTGATGTCCTATGATGATTCACAGAATTGGAACACGGGTGCATTTGTTGCTGTCGGCTCAAAACTGCGACCATGATGGTTGCATTTGCTACCGTTTGAAATTTATTTGTGATTTTTTTTGTAGCCACATTAACTTTTGAGCATTGAGTTATTTTCAGCATGTACTCAAACAGTAATAATATGTTTAATAACATGTCAAACTATCCTCAGTCTTCACCCCTCACTGATTGGTGTAGTGGGCATTACCAAAAGTGTGCTGCGCAAAACTTTTCACAAATTAAAATGTGTCCGGAAACACATGCTGTTTTCCTAGTGTCAGGCCAATTCATCTCATTAATTTGAGTGAGTACATAGATTTGGGAATAAGTGTGTTTGTTCTATATGAATGGCAGCAGGTTAAACCTACATTCCACCCAGTGGTGTAGAGAGTAAACACATGTAAATGCTATAAAGCACCTGTTTATTTGTGAATTAGCCTTTACTCACATTTTCATTAAGTTATCATTTACCCACATTTCCCAGCATTTTTCAACGCTGAAAAGGTTAATATTCTTGATCTAAATTCCAAACGCGAAAGCCTATTTTCAGAAGTGTGGAATCATTATTGTAGCTCTCCTCTGCATTTGCTGAGTTTGCCTCGTGATTCGCGAACACAGTTCTCCCGAATGTGTGCTCCAGACTGACATACATCTAGCAGATCACCGTTGCTGGCAAAGATGTAGCAGACGATGTGCCAGACAAAAAAACTAAAAAATCTAATCTTATTTGCTACTATATTAGCTAACTGCTGCATCTGTTAGAAAAAGAAAGACTCATCCAAAACTTACTCTTGAAAAATAGCTGTAAATAATGTGACAGTGTTTACTATGGCAATGAATCTTCAATGCAAGCAGACTTGCCTGCCTTATTCCTACGGTGAAGCTTTGGGAGAACTCGGTTGGTAATGAAGTCAAACTGAGAATTATTTTATGAGCAAATTAAAATAATTTTGCTTGTAAGCAAAGTACTTCCAAATTTTACTACGAGCACCATGCTTTTCCTCAATGATGATTGCCCTTCGTTGCCATTCTCTCTAAACATCCGGCTTTCACCCTCTCTAACATTTTTACACAGATAAATTCTCACAGGGCACTAGGCCTGCCCACTTCCTCAACATCACTGCGTTCATTTTCCAATTAATATGATGTTGCCAAACGTTTAGCTCTTTACGTTCAAATTAAATGCAAGGTGCATTTTTTTACCCAATTGAGTATCGAAATACGTGAAAAGCTAGAATAGTACCATTCTGGTACCGCGGTACTTTATCAGTACCAGTTTACTGCACATCCTACTCTAAATGTTATTGTTTTGTAAAATGTTTCTATCACTAAATGTCCTACACTTTCCTTTGGCATGAATCTAGTGTAAATTCAACAATTTAAAGGTCTCCCGGGGCACACTGAAACCATAAGCTGCACAGCCTACTCATGTTGTAATTTGATACTATGGGGCAGATAACCACCAGTTGGGAAACCCAGATTTATCACTTTTTACAGGCTTGTTTATTTAAAACCATACAGTGTGCATCCATTCTGTTGGTTGGTCTCTCACGTCCATTATCTATTTAGGCGACCAAAGCAGATGACGATGACTTCCAAGACTTCCAGGAGGCCCCCAAGGCCGGTGGAGGGGACCAGTCATTCACTGAGTTCCAGGGGGAGTCTGGGGCAAGCAGTTTCCCTACCACTAAAACCTCTCAGCACCAGAACAGGTACAGTTCAAACCCCAGTGATATCATGGTCTGCATCAATTTAACATTTTACTTAAGAGTACATATTCTATATGGAATGGCATTTACTGTATTTCAGCACTACTTTTTGCTACACATGTAGTATAAATCTTAGCTCTTGTTGTTTGATCAAATTTTCCTAAAGGATTTGGATTGTATCTCCAGCGTATCAGTGTAACCATCTTAATCCTTGTTATGGACCATAGAACTTCTTTATATTACTTCTCAAAGCTTTTGTAGATCATTTATCCCTCTGAGAGATGCAGCCCAAAGCCAGTTATCTAAAACAAAGAGAATTGGGAATAGCGGATCTCACGTCTGAGTGGCATATTCCCTCACAGTCCCCTTCTTCTCTCTGAAAACAAACACTTTATTGTTTCATCCTGGGTAGCTCCAAATCCCAGAGGTTTCAGATCACTGTCTAATTAAAAGGAGGACGTCTGGGCCCTGGTGTGAATCCTCAGCCAGTCAGGATTGGCAGGTGTAAGCTGATAGCAGTGGTAGAATGCCTCTTATATAGATGACGTTCCCTGAAAGGCGTCAGAATATAGCTCACATTTCCCACAGGATTTTGATTCCGGTTTCTTATCTGAGGTCCAGTATTGTGTAAAACCTCCATGGGATTTTCACATTGTAAGTGTCCAATCAGGCAGCTTAAAGAGATTACAGTAGGTGAGATTGGTGAAACATTGACTGTATCCCAAATGCACCCTAATGCCTACATAGGACACTTGTGTTGTTGAGGGCTTTTGTCAGAACTATTGCACTGTACATGCCATTTGGGACAGAGCTAGACTGCCCTGTAGACTTAACCAGTATACTATCTGTGTCTGCAGTGTTTCTGCCATGCTGACGCCAGTCAGTGGCTCTTCGACCTCTGATAAATACGCTGTGTTCAAGCAGCTCTCTGTGGATCAGCCACCAGAGCCCACGCAGCCCGCTGCAGGTACACACCCAACACACACCTGATCACTGGCCCTACAACACAATTACAGCTTCAGTACTTCAAGGAAAACCTCAGGATTTAGGGTCCCAAAACTGTATTCTTGCTCTAAATGCCATGGTAAAGATGTCGAAAAATTGTTATTTTGAAAAATCGTTCATGGACAACTTCACCAAAGTTCTTATGGGCGCAGTTCTAAGCTGTGAGGCATGCAGACAAGAAAAATAATGTGTTGCTCTCGGAGTAATGGGTCAGGTGTGCAAATGTTGTTGAAAAGACATTGTGTTGTTCAAAATGTAATTACCGTAGCTCTGCTTCTAATTCCTTCTGTTGACAGTGTACACACGTGGCGGAAAGGATGGGTACCCTAGCGTTTTATTCAAATATGGACCATTCGACATTAAAAGTGTTGACATTAAAAAACCTTTCTTCATCCGTGCATGACTTGTTTGCAGTGGAACAAAACAAAAAAAGCTGTGAAAATAACTAAATTATTGGTTATACTATAGAGACATTGAAAAAATGGAGAAAGAACCAAGAAAAACGTCAAAACAGATCTTAGCCGACTTTCATGCTCAATGTGCAACAATTTCAAGTCGTACCATCTGTTGCTGTCTGACTGAAAATGGGCTCCATGTTATTAGATCCAGGCCGACCCAAGTTCTGAGAAACAATAACTCCAAAATATTTTTTTTTTTCCTAAATGAGTTTGCCAATATGTTGACAATCCACAGTCCTTCAGGGAGAATGTCCTTCGGACAGACAAAACAAAAGTAGAGCTTATTGGTCAATTACAACAACTCTGTTTTAGGGGTGCAACGGATCAAAAACTCACAGTTCGGATCGTTTCTCGGATCAGCAAAAAAAAGATAAACATAAGATGTCTTTTTGTTTATTAACAATATGGGGAACAATATGAGAGAGAAATGTGATTATTATTGATTGTTGTTTAGGTACATTAAATCACGTTAAGCCTTTTCCTTATGTTGTATATTTTTGATGCATTAGTAATTAAATAATTGCACTCAGAGACCTGGAGATATGATAATTAGCGCAAATAATTTTAATGTCATAAAATCTGACTTCCCATCTTTAGCCCAGAGAGAAGTCCCCGAATCTCCTTTCTCATCCTCCTTATATCAGTAAACACTAATTTCTTATTGGTTAACTCTAACATTTCAAATCCAAACACTCCAATGAAATCATTGACAAAATGCATTTCTAAACCATAGGAAACAGAAAATAGGTCTCTTGTTTCTTCTTCCACCCAATTACTATTTGCATTTTAAACACAGTAGAACCCCATGTGGTGAGCTTCAAAGCATCCTAATTTAAGTCAACAAGGCAAGTCCCTTTTGTCTCCAAGATTTTACAGTGGACCAGTTACTTCATAACTCCTCAAATCATTCTCAATATCTTGTATAACTTCAATCTTGCTGCAAAATTGTTTATGAGGTATAGAGTTTTAAAGACCAAACAATACAAAGTAATATTTTACAACATATAACAATTTCTATGCATTCTAAGAAAAAGATATCTAGCTGACCTTTTTGTCACACTCCATGTAGAGACTCCTCTTTTGTGCTACATTGCATTTTCAACTTATTGGTTATTGTTCTGTTAATTTATCATTACAAGGAAAAATCTTCCACACAACAGACTTTAATGAAGCAGAAAGGCTTAATGTCAGATAACGCCCATAATAATTAGAATTTGGGTTATTTGTTTTTATAATTTTCAGTGGTTATGGTGAGCAATATGAGAGAGAAATGTGGTTAATATTGATTGTTGTTTACATGCATTAAATCACGTTAAGCCTTTTCCTCGCCATAGGAGCCAATGAAGAAGAACATTTTCTGTGAGATTACTTCTATAATCGTTGGATTTTGGTTTAGTTATTTTGACAGGCTTAAGTGTTCATGACAAGATATGGCCATGAGAAATTTGGTGATGATTGACCATTGTTTACGTACATTAAAACCACGTTAAGCTTTTTCACGTTACGTTTTAGTATGTCCCGTATGCAACAGGATGTCGTAACGTGGCTCAAACACTTTCAGCATGTGTTTAAAGTCCTCCTTTTGCACAACCGAATATGGCCTCATATCTGCACCTATAAAAAACACCCATAGCGTTTGTGATGGCTTTAGCACGGTCTGATTAATTGCTTAAATGCGACGGTGATAAGCGGTTGTTTTGCAGCTTTCGTTTTCACTCCTGTCTGTGAAACACCGGGGTGATGCCGCTTCAAATGCGTGGCCATGCTTGATGTGTTTCCACTGCCATATCGCTTTCTTGTGCCCCAGTGCCTACACACTGTCACGGTTTTATCCACTAACCTCTTTCCTTCATTATATTTAACAGGGAAGCTAAAATGCTCCCATACAGGGGATTTAAATGACGCGGGGCGTTCAAGCTCCTCCGTTCCTCCACTCGCCATGACCACGCTGTGAGCCGACTGAACATGCGCACAACTTTTTTTTCAGAAATCAATCCCCGGATCATGTGTGTGCCGAACTGAAGATATTGATCCGAACGGATCACGGATCAATGATGATCCGTTGCACCACTACTCTGTTTACAGGAAGATTTTTTTCTTAAATCAACCCCCTTGAAAACTTTTGGAATATGATCAACAGGAAGATGGATTGTCACAAGCCATCAAAAAAAGCTGAGCTGCTTGCATTTTTGCAGCAGGAGTAGCATAAAATCACTCAACATCAGAATGAAAGACTAGTGGAGAACATGCCAAGACACATGAAAGCCTATTGTTATTATTATACAATTATTATCGGAACTCTTCCTAAGTTAACTCATTAGTATTGTGTTTAAAAATGAGTATCAACTAATTTCCTTTGCATTATTCAAGGTCTGACAACACCAACCATTTTGTTATTTTGACCAGTTGTCATTTTCGATATAAATGCTCTGAATTACATTTTTATTTGGAGTTTGGGAGACAATTTATAGTTCATGGAATAAAATAAAACTTAATTTTAACCAAACACATACTGTATATGTAGTTTATGACGATCAACGATGTATACCTCTATTTTTTGATGTGAAAGGTTAAAAGAAAGTTTTTTCATTTAAATAAACAAGTGAACAATGGCAATTTTTTGTCGAATACTCTAGGTGTGCTAAACACAGACATGCACAAAGGACATTGTTTTGGAACATTTTACCGATGTTGCTGATCTTTATTAAATTAAACAATAATGCTCAATCATATCAATTGTGGCAAGTAATCATTTTGGAAAATAAAATTTCAAGTGGTTCACACGTAAAAGAAGAAATTACACTGCAAAATCTTTTTTTATGGAACCCTCAAATCACACATCAGGTCTTGTGACCGAAACGGATTAACAATCAAATTCTTTATTGTACATTGTGTAATTCAAAAAATTACATAACGACTGTCAATGGAAACCAACATCACCAGACGATTGATGGCTGGATTCAAACACACGAAAATGTAAACAATTTAAATCACAATCAGCCCGGCAAAACAATAATAAAGTTGTTAAAGGTGTTCTTATTTCATGTACCCATTTCATTTGAGCATAATTATACGCCTTTATATTGGAGATTGTCACTTTGCTGTCCTGTGCTCATTTTAAATGATGCTACTGCATAATTGTTTCTTGCACGTTTTGTTTTGCATGTACCTCTTGCAGAAATAGTTTTACTGCAGTTATGCATAGCACAGTGGTATGTTAAGCATTCAATCCTAACATTTGCTTAGATCTAACTCTAAAATGTGACCAATGATTGCTGTGCAAGGACATTACTTCTACAGACCGTGCAAAAGGCGCTGTTTTGTTTAAAAAAGGAACCTGGTGCAAGAATACATTTATTTCAGTAGCATTACATAGACATTTGATACTGTATATCGGGGAAGGCACCCATCAATCCTGAGAGAACTGGATTGGTTTGCTCAATCAGAGTGGGACAAAGTTCAAGTTGAGAAGTTTAGAAATCACATTCAGATCTACAGACATCACTTCATTGCATTTATCGTCTCCAGGATGTACAACTATTAGGTTAATACTCCCAACATACTTACAGACCTACACCATGCTACTGAATGCTTTTTTAAACCAGTAAAAAGGAAATATGTGGGTTGGGCCTTTATTTGTGTTGTTTGAATGGCTGACAACATTGAACGTGTGATAAAATTGGTAAAATATGAAAGGGAAACTTCAAGATGGATTATTTAAAAATAACTATATAAACAACTTTATTTTGGCATTTAGATAAAGAAGACAATTTTTGGGGTCCTTAATGAAGATGTGAATAAAATAATAATTGAGTAGTTCAGCTAATGTGTAGAAAATGTAAGATATTATTGTAGTACACCAGCTTTTCAGTAATTTGCCAATCAAATTATTTCTTACTTGTTTTGTTTGTCGTTTTAACCCAGATTTTGGCGGAGACAAATACAGTGTGTTCCGACAACTAGAGCCAACTGGTGACAGGAAACCTGTAGGTAAGTAGAGGTCTCCTTTCCTTCTAGCTCTTGATCAGTTCTTACCAACAGACATATAAACCCTGGCATCCTGTGCCCAAGTCAAACCGCATGTCTCTCAAGCCTCCTTAGGGTTTAGTGGGACTATGATGTAAAATTCACAGATGGCCAGAGGAAAAGACAGACTTCAAAAACAGCCACTTCAGAAAATGCCTTTGATTTTTGTTGTTGTATGTAGACAAAGATAGCAATGTATGCTACCTACAGTGCTGTCACAAAAAATTATACTCACATATAAATCTAATAAATAAGACTGAAATAGACTTTGCAATTTATTTATATAAAATTTTCAGGAATGCATCTGAGAATTCAAAAAGTAATCTCACACTCTATAGCTGGTGTTGTAACACTTAATGTACCGGTAGCTATTTATTGTAACAGTTTCTCATTCTTTTACATTCCCTGAGAGGAATGTATTCCTGTTTTTTTTTAAGAATGGCTTCAACTGTGTGATGTCCAAAAAATGCCGAAATTGCCACATACAACATTGTGCAGAATACTTAGGCCTTCGAAAACATTTTTTTTAAAGCTTGTTGTCTGGGCAGTACATTTTATATTTGCTTTAGAAAACAGTATATCAATTTAAAATGAATTAAACATTAATACAGTAAAGAATAGATCTGGGGGATTTGGTCAAAATTGTATATCACAAAATATATTACAGAATTTCTCTTGGTATAATTAAATGCATAGCACCTGCTGTTAATTGATCACATAAAAGTGTATATTCTGAGGTATGAACAAATAAAATAAATACATATTGATTGATACTAACTTGCTATAGCCTATTTCTACAGTGCATCTAGAAAGTTTTCACTGCGCTTCACTTTTTCCACATTTTGTTATGTTACACCCTTATTCCGAAATGGATTAAATTCATTACTTCTCTCAAAATTCTACAAACAATACCCCATAATGACAATGTAAAGAAGTGTGTTTGAAATTTTATTTGTGTGTTAGCAAATTTATTTAAAAAAAGGTAACAAAGCACATGTACATAAGTACTCACAGCCTCTACTGTGTGCAAACAACTGTACTGTAAGTACTCACACATAAGAAACATTTTATAGTGTTCTTACCTAGTCACAGCACTGTAGATGTAGCTACAACACTGGAGAGGTGTTAAAATGCAGAGGGTTTATTGAGAGTGAGTATTTAAAGGACTGTGTTGTGCTTTGTGTGCATATATTTAATGTGTGCTTTAATCTTGCATAAATTTCCTCTCCTCATTAAATACAGACCTCAAATAGCCCTCAAACAAGTCTCTTTCCCAATGTTCCCTGTTTCACTAGAACAGTTTCCGATGGGAATATCAGCTCTCATGACTCCAGTAAGTTGTGCCTGATTGCAGTGACTTTTCTGTGTGCTGCCAGGCTCTCTTCATAATGACCATATCATCTCAACACAGTACCAGAGTAATCAACCACAATATTGCTCTGTCACTGCAATGGTTTAGTAGCCTCTTTAACCACAGCTCTTTTGACAATTCAGTGGTGTATAATTTAGAACAGGGGTGGACAAACTTTTTTGCTTAAGGGCCACACTAAATTTTTGAAACCAAGTGGAGGGTCGCATACTGTAGCAGAATTATTTCATTAAAATACCTCCCTACACACACCCACATTTTTTTCCCCGTTTTCCTCCCTTCCCACTTCCCTCTAACACTGCCTTGTGTGCAGCCCCGCAACTCCCTGGTCACATGCAGGATGGCGCACATTGTTTATCCAACCACATCTCGCCGAGCCGCCGATTCTTTTTACACTGCTAACATGGAAGCCTTTAGGCAGATCATGCACGAGATGATTACACACACCAACTATATGTCTGGGATTGAATTGACAGGCTCCCAATCTGGACACAAGGAGTTACTGGAGAGAGATGTAGCAAGGTAGTTGACCCAAATCCTGGGCTGCAGGATGCCAATTTGCGCTGCCTCATTCTGGAGGTCTGGGAGTAGCCAGAGAAACCATAGTCAGGCTCGAACCACTGACTCTCATAATGTAGACTGTCCTGCAATGCAGTGACTTAGCCCACTATGCCACGCAGACCCCAGAACACACATTTCTACCTAAACTGACAACCACAAAGAAATGCAAAAATTTCAGTACTTAACAAAAGAGGAAAAAGTTGTCATTATGACAACACAAGGGAGCCAGCGCAGCAGACTGATTGAATATAGCCTAGCAGGGACGTTTGCTTTAGCTTTGCATGTTTTAATAGTAGTAGTAGTAGTAGCAGTAGCAGCAGCAGCAGCAACAGCAGCAGCAGCAGCAGCAGTAGTAGCAGTAGCCTTTATTGTCACTTCGTCACAAGTACCAGTGAAATTAGCCTGTCCATACATCACAAACAATATGACGTAGGGGTAGACGGGACAGGAAGACAGGGATTGAGAAAAACAATACAGCATAACATGAGGAGAAGTGAGGAGAAAAAAAAGTCAGCCCCATACTATGCCCCTATAGGGGTACAGTGTGTTTTTTGTGTGACAAAGCTTTTGGGGTCAGACTAGCACATCTCAGATGCTATAATGAAATAACATTTCCTATATCCAAGGTTTTTTCTCATATACCAGTAGCTATAGTATGCGGTACTTCACTTGTTTTTAAAAACGAAATGTGGCACTCAGGCTAAAACCTTTACCCACCCTTGGTCTATAACCACAACTCAGTTCTCACTGCAGTGGTCTAGTAGCCTCTAGAACTGTCTTTTGTGGTTTTTCAGCCTATTTGTCATGATTTAATAAATGTGTGATTTTAGAATATGATTCTGCTAAAAAGATGAACAATCATGGCTCTACTTGGATGACTTGGATGAAAGTAACTGCAGATTGTTTGGAGTTATTTTATGTGAAGTTCTTAATCATGACCTGTCCCATTTGGGTCGTACAGAGGGCATGGTGCATGTGTTTGTCATGGGCGTGTGAGGTCTTTACACAATCCAGTTTTGCTTGTGCACAGTGTGTTTTTGGACCAAAGCCCAGAGCAGTTTGCCGGACAGTTTGGGTTGACCAGGAGATTCTACTGTGCACAAACTTAGGTTTAACTAACCCTCTTGTCTCGTAGGACTGCCACAAGGAAATCAGCAGCTATGGTGACTGTGATGTAACTTGGTGTCATGCCAGTGACCTCTTTGGCTGGTTGATGTGTTAAGTGATCTGTGTCTTCACAGGGGAAGGATTTGCCGATTTCAAGTCTGTCAGCGTGGATGACGGCTTCACAGACTTTAAAACCGCCGACAGCATCTCTCCACTAGACCCTCCAGACCAAGCCAAGATGTTCCAGCCGGCCTTCCCTCCTGCTTTTCCAAACTCTCAGTCTCTACCGCAGCTACAACCTCCACAGCATCAACAAACACAACATCAACCAGCAGTTTCTCTCCCTCAGCCTAAACCCTCTCTGAACATGTCCGACCTGGGACTCTTCTCCATGATTCCTCCAGCCCCCGGCCGTGCTCCTTCCGAGACCAAGCCCAGCCCCTTCCCCTCCGTGCCCCCATCCTTACTGCTTCCAGCGGGTGGGGCCAAGCCTCCCGGTGGAGGGGCAGATGACTTTGGTGACTTTGCCCTGTTCGGCTCCTCTGAGGCTGCTTCTATTGGCCCTGCTGTTGGAGGGGGTTTGGCGGCAGTGTCTCAGGATGACTTTGCGGACTTCATGGCCTTCGGCAGCTCTGCGGGGGAGGCCAAGGGAGAGGATGTGAGGTCCGGAGAAAGGAGTGCAGGTGTGAGAGGGGAGCCCGGCGCCGCCTCACACCTCCCTCTGCAGGGCTCAGACAAGTACTCTGCCTTTAAGCAGCTGTCTTTGGAGGGAGGCCTGGCATATGACGACAACAAGCAAAGCACTCGTGGCTCTTTCTCTTCTCTCAAGAGTGAAGCGGATGACTTTGCAGACTTCCAGTCATCCAAATTTTGCCCTTCGCTGGGGGGCTTGGAGAAGAGCCTCGTTGACAATGTGGCAGGCTTTAAACAAGGAGGCAAGGAGGACTGTGCCTCTGTGAAGTCCCTGGACCTCCCGTCCATTGGGGGCAGCAGCGTGGGCAAGGAGGACTCTGAGGACGCCCTGTCAGTGCAGCTGGACATGAAGCTGTCGGACATGGGCGGAGCCCTGAAGCACGTGATGTCAGACAGCTCCCTGGACCTGACAGGCCAACAGCCCCCCGCCGCAGGTGAGGAACTAGTTCGCCTCCTCTGGTGAGGCCCCGCCCATTCACGTGTAGAGAAGCGATCGCTGGCCTGACGGTGGCCTCTGTCTCCGCCCCCTCCGTGTACTCAATAGCGCCCACTGAACCAGGGGTTAGACTAGAGGGCAAAGCAGTGAGCTAGCGCCTCCAGGTTACTACTGAGTCATGTTCATTCCACAGCACACACCATTAGCTCATCCCAACCGTCATTCATTTGCTTTACATCATCACTCGTTACTTTTCTATTTATTTATTTATTTATTCATTTATTTATCATTATATATTGATAATGTTATGGTTCTTTTGATGAATCTGTGGTTTTGTTTAGCAGCCCATGCTTTTCCCCTCCATATTTTGATTCATTTTTTTAGTCCATAAGAGACTAATGTTGATGCGATGAATTCAGTTGGATGTGCCAGCAATGGCCGTTGTCAGTCTGTGCTGTCACAGCTCAAATCATTCCTCGATGCCCCTGTAGTCAGTATCTGTATACTGCCGTCGACCCATAGGCTTCACTTTTACTCACAACGAGCCCCATTGTTCCTTCGATGGGTTATATTGTGTTGACAATGCAGCCATCAGTGTCAGGCGTTGCCATCAGCTATTGAAGGAAGGCTTATTTTGTAATAGATGGACGTTTCTACACTGTCTGTGTTGCATGGAATCCGATGAAAGCATCTCAGCTGAACATACTCTAAGGTGTTCTTGAAGGCTGACGTGCATTTATTCGTAGTCTTGTGAATAGAACTAATTAGAAAAAAAAGTTAATTTTGTTTGGTAGCAGGAAATACATCACATTGACACAAGGCTGATGGCAAAACGACATGATTCGTGTAGCTGATGTTTTGGGCTCGTTATTGACTTAAATAGACGGAGTTTTGGGAATGACATTTACAGAGGAGTATTTTAGAGAAAGTATTAACAATAATAAGTGAAGGTATGCACTAAAAGATTTGTAACTTGAGCAGAAACCATATACATAATCTAATGTTTAATATAGCATTGAGTAGATTGTATTCTTTGCATACTGTGTGTTGGTATGTGTGCGCGTCACTGGCTGTGTATCTAAATCTGTATGAGGGATTTTTCCTTTTGTGTGTGTCCACATAGAACGTCTTGGCACTCCCATTATTGCATATCCACCTTCCAAGGGACCCCCCCAACCAAATTCCCCTATACAGTACCTCACAGTTTCCATCTCCTAAGCCCTCAAGTTTAGTAGATACTTGATGACGTGTCAGGATGTATTACACGTTGACACTTGTACTGTATATCAAAGGGGGTTGAGAGGTACGATTAAATTGACTTAATGAATTAACTTATTTATCAAGCTAACTGTAATACTTTCAGGATTTGTTTTTACATTTGTAGGCCTGTTGTCGTTGCCATCTTCATTGTTGGCGGTTTTTCACGAGAGTCTTTCAGAACAGATGTAGTAGAGTCATTGCAAATGGAATTCTGGTGTATCTCGCCCTTTGGCCTAAACAGAATTGTACCATCGTCCAATCGATCGAAAGCGAAGGCATTAGGGGCTGATGTTGTCTACCTCTCTTGGTGGGCTAATGGTTTAGCCTGACAGCAAATCTGGCCACGGGGATTCCCACAAGGCCATGCAGTACATGAGGTTGAATGGAAGAGGGCACATCTACGCTGAGAGTGAACCAGAACCAGGTTATCTTGGCCTGGTCCGTACACTTTACTACAAGGCTCTCTAAGGTCAACTGAGTGGTGAAGCTACAAGGAGGTCAAAGGTTAACCTGACAGTGAAGCTGTAGTAACAGTCTCAATGGAAAAACAAGTTACATGCAACTGAATTATAGTGTTCATCCAGGCATTCTCTTATGAACGTCTCTTGTTTACCAGGCATCTCATCTTCCATGCCATGTCTCATCTTCCTCACAGTAAATTCATGGGATGTGTGCCTGCGTGCGTATATGAAAACCCATGTGCTCATCTCTTGTCCTGAATATGCAGCAAGATGCGTCGTAGCGTATATTTCTTAACACTAGCCCATATATCAGTTAATTGGTTTGTAGCAGTTTAGGCAAAGAGGCATCTTAATCCATCTGGCACCATCTGGGACCATTTGAGCTAATGAATGATAATTGTAATGATGCCCATTGCCTTATGCCTCTTTTCTATTGGACATCTGAACATGTTCAATTTTAAGAGCGCTGCAGCAACATGACTGATGTTCATATGACAATTGAAGCAGTGAAAACAGTCCCCAGTGGCTTTTTATATTCTGGCCCACTTTCATCCAGTGTTTTTGTTCCTGAAGCGCTCCAGTCAAATCAACATATTTGAGAAAGAGTACTGTAGCAGGCCTTTGAGTGTGTAAGTCCACCTTGGATATGATGTAACCAGCCTTAAAGAGACAGTATCTCTTTTCCCCCAGGGCATGTTTAGGTGAGAACAGCTCAATGTTAGTGTTTGGTATTAAGATCTATTTACACAATGCTTAATGTATCTGTGTTACTGTACAGACTCAGAACACAGTGAACCTACTGTTCCCTTCGCTGCCTGGCTTTTCCCTGCTGCAGCCTGTCTGCCTGTTCAATTTGTGAAATTGACAAGAACATATTATAGGCAATTATGCC
>JACXGM010023086.1:0-16381 GCA_016801145.1 Umbra pygmaea | reverse complement strand
AATTTTTGCCCATTCCTCCTTGCAAAACAGCTCGAGCTCAGTGAGGTTGGATGGAGAGCGTTTGTGAACAGCAGTTTTCAGTTCTTTCCACAGATTCTCGATCGGATTCAGGTCTGGACTTTGACTTGGCCATTCTAACACCTGGATATGTTTATTTGTGAACCATTCCATTGTAGATTTTGCTTTATGTTTTGGATCATTGTCTTGTTAGAAGACAAATCTCCGTCCCAGTCTCAGGTCTTTTGCAGACTCCATCAGGTTTTCTTCCAGAATGGTCCTGTATTTGGTTCCATCCATCTTCCCATCAATTTTAGCCATCTTCCCTGTCCCTGCTGAAGAAAAGCAGGCCCAAACCATGATGCTGCCACCACCATGTTTGACAGTGGGGATGGTGTGTTCAGGGTGATGAGCTGTGTTGCTTTTACGCCAAACATTTGCGTATTGCATTGTTGCCAAAAAGTTTGATTTTGGATTCATCTGACCAGAGCACTTTCTTCCACATGTTTTGTGCGTCTCCCAGGTGGCTTGTGGCAAACTTTAAATGACACTTTTTATGGATATCTTTCAGAAATGGCTTTCTTCTTGCCACTCTTCCATAAAGGCCAGATTTGTGCAGTATACGACTGATTGTTATAGAAGAAGAAGAAGAAGAAGAAGATGGACAGACTCTATGGACAGACCCGCCCACCTCAGCTGTAGATCTCTGCAGTTCATCCAGAGTGATCATGGGCCTCTTGGCTGCATCTCTGATCAGTCTTCTCCTTGTATGAGCTGAAAGGTTAGATGGACGGCCGGGTCTTGGTAGATTTGCAGTGGTCTGAAACTCCTTCCATTTCAATATTATCACTTGCACAGTGCTCCTTGGGATGTTTAAAGCTTAAGAAATCTTTCTGTATCCAAATCCGGCTTTGAACTTCTCCACAACAGTATCTCGGACTTGCCTGGTGTGTTCCTTGTTCTTCATGATGCTCTCTTTGCTTTCAACGGACCTCTGAGACTATCACAGAGCAGGTGCATTTATACGGAGACTTGATTACACATTTTATTTTATTATTCTATTAATTCTATTTAGATTATTCTATTTATCCTCATTAGTCATTTAGGTCAACATTGGATCATTCAGAGATCCTCACTGAACTTTTGGAGAGAGTTTGCTGCACTGAAATTAAAGGGGCCGAATAATTTTGCTCGCCCAATTTGTCAGTTTTTTATTTCTTACAAAAGTTTGAAATCTCCAATAAATTTTGTTCCACTTCATGATTGTGTCCCACTTGTTGTTGCTTCTTCACAAATAATTACAGTTTTATATCTTTATGTTTGAAGCCTGAAATGTGGCAAAAGGTCGAAATGTTCAAGGGGGCAGAATACTTTCGCAAGGCACTGTACCAGATCTCAATCCAATCGAGCACCTTTTGGATGTGGTGAAATGGAAGATTCGCATCATGGATGTGCAGCCGACAAATCTACAGCAGCTGCGTGATGCAATAAAATCCGGATGGCCCAAAATATCTGAGGAATGTTTCCAGCACCTTGTTGTTATAAAAATAATAACATTTTTATCATAATAAAAATTGTAAAAACAATGTGTGAAATTCAAATCACCAGGGCAAATTAATGTAAAGTTACATAGTGCATCTTTAAGTCATTTGATTACTGATTGAGAAAGACATCTGCAATGAAACCCCATGAAATGTTGCTAAATGTTTAGAAAGTTGAAACATACTGTAAAAAATTGATTTGTTTTTTCACTGATGGTCTGCACAAGAGAAAGGGCAACAGTCTGTATGGAGTCTGCTTTTAGAAAAACTCACAGAAGGTAATGAATGTATTATGGTTAAGTGTTGGCTTTCACAGTGAGGTCAACTCTGTTAGTTTCAAAATTGCTGAATGTTGTTTTGTCATTACCGCTGTAGCAGGCTGGGCAGTGTCTTTAGCTCCACGTGGTGACTTAACCTTGACTCTAGACTTGAGGCCTAGCACAGCCTCAAATTTACATGCAACCGTTAAAATCTAACACATACTCTGAAATATTTTCTGTGAGGTCCGGTTTCATGGACAAAGGTTATCCCTAGTTTCAGACTTAGGGTGCGTTTACATTCCAAAAGATTTCAGCAACATTTTAGAGTCCGCTCGAGTTGAGACACAATCAGTTCAATACCTTCCAAATATATGTTGTCATGGTGTTTGTGGGTGTGTCATTCAAGATGTCTTGAGCTGGGTGCGTGAGCACTGCCATCACAAACCAGCACAGCCCATTGATATATATGTGAAGAATTTAACCTCATTACACATTTCTTCTGGGCTGTTTGCAAAGCCCCAGGAGGAATCTTTCGAAATCTTCTTGTGCGCTACCTTCGGACGTCACGTGAAATTCGAGAGAGAATGAAATCAATCTGAACGTAAATGCAGCCTAAAAAAATCAAGCTGTATACTGTTGTGATCCCCTTTTAGAAACAATAGTGATCACAATAAAGGTGAATAGTAATCTCCAAAAAGCTATTAGTGATCTCCATTTTAATGTACATAGTGATCTCCACTGAGCTTGATTTTAAAAATCCAGAACTAGGCTTAATCTCTGCCTGCAAAACCGGGCTAAATGTCACAGTGCAAGTCTTGGTCCTACCTTTTTGCTGAACAATTTGCTGAATGTCCGGCTGGCTTTGGGTTTGGTAGCATCTGACACTGTAGCAGCACCTTTTGGTTCCTCCTTCGGTGTGTTTGTCACAGGCTGGACTGACACTTGTGCTTTGACCTCCATTTTAGGTGGCGCCGGAGCGGGGGGTGGGGGTGGCGGGAATGACATTCCTCCTTTAGCTGTTGCTGGAGCGTCCGCTACTTGTGCAACCTACTCCAGGGAAAAACACAATTAACAAAATGTGTACTAGTAGGAATTGTTTGTACTAACTAGTCAATATCTCACAAAACATACTATTGATCAATTCATGCCCTTGTTCTTTTGTACCATATTTATATGAGCTAACTGATGGACAAACCTGAACACATTTTAAGAAATTAGCTTTGAATAATTGTTGGTATACTATGTAATTTGACTCAAAAAATATATAGGAAATACACACAAAGGTACAATAGCACACATTGTCATTCTCTAATACACTGTGGCGACCGAAAAGAAATCCAAAAATGCTATTAAAAAAATCTAAGTGACCAGCGTACAAACACTGTATAAACTGTATTTATATATATATAAACACTGCTGTATATGGCATAATCATAATCTAAGTGACCAGCGTACAAACACTGTATAAACTGTATTTATATATATATATAAACACTCCTGTATATGGCATAATCATTCCCTACGCCTCTCATACTCAAATCTGGACCTCATACCCAGATCCACTCCACTATTTTATTGCAAGCCTCTAATCTGGGACTTATTTAGACCTGGGACACCAGGTGAGTCCAATTAATGTTGAGGTAGAACAGAAAACCAGCAGGCTCCGGATCCTGTAGGGTTAGAATTGAATGCCTCTGCACACTATCAGTGATTTGCTACACATTAAAGCACTGCATAAAATGCTTAAACACTATTAAAGGTCTAGTGCATGGCCATTAACAAATACTGTGGAAGCACAACTTTTCATGACCTCATTGCAATTCCTGTTCAAATGGCAAATTATGTAGTGCATACTGCATGTTTCAAAGCTTTTGGAAGCTGGTCAAGAGAAATTAGTTTTGTTCCTGAAAATCTAAAAATCTAAACACTGCACCTTTCAGGATGATATTGAAGTACCAGTAGTTTTATAAATTTTAAAGAGCACCTACATTTTTCCAGTTTTTATTGACATTTGACTGCAACAATGACTGCACAGCATTTGGCCGGGTCAAGTCTAAGACAACCAGAGGACCTTTGGAGGCACCGATATCTAAGTTTCCGCCACCGAATGGTTCACTTCACCACATTGCACGTAAAGCAATGAGCCCGGTTATATTGCTGCTCCGCGTTGCTTTGGAGGGTTGACAACAGGGGTCACGAGGTATAGGTGCGGAGAGGATACCTGCTGTCGCCCAATAACTGGAGACTTTGCTGCAATTCCTTGTTCTTTTCTTCTAAGGTAGAGCTGCTCACATAGCCTGGAGGAATGTTTTGAGTCATTATCTTGCTCAACCGTAAATCTGAGAAGTTCCCTGGAATTACGTACTCAGGGAACTATTTAGAAAACATGAATTACATTTTATGCCAACATTGTTACAGTTCCCCATGTAGGAACAGGACATATTTATTTAAGTGGCTCCTGATATGTTAGGTTGTTTTGGTTTACTGTCCTGTGAGTGAGCTTTGTTTATAGTTCTTTTCCTACTTCCCGATCATCTTCTTCATCAGTTTGTCAGCTGCACTCACTTCCCTATCAATAGGGTATTTCAAGTCTGTTTGGATGTGAGTTGCCTGTCGGTCATTGTTTCTTGTTGTACTGTCATGTCGTGTCGTGTTGTGTTCGAAAGAAGAATACGTATTCTATCCCTGTGTGTAGCCCCACGATGCAGTTTGGTTTTTTCCAAGTGTTTGTTCGTTATTAAAGCTGGACTATGTAACATTCCATTAATTTGTCCCGTTGGCCCGAATTTTCACTAGATTTTTAAAAATTATTTTTATATATATGTTTTTACTGAACACAGGAATAATATGGGGACAATATAACCAATTTCCTAAAATGCACATTATTATTTTGTCCATAATATGCATTAATTTCTAGATATTGTGAAATGTACATTTTGCTATTGTAATATTGTCTGTATTGTGTATTATTTAAATTTACGTTTTCCATTACGGGATCCAATATGCTAGTTCCTAACGTTTACTAGTCTGAATATATAAGTTTCCGCATTTGTTTTTTTAAGTCTCTACATATTTGCCTCGTTCGTTTCAGCACCAAAGAAAGCTGAAAAATTTACCATGACAAAAAAGAAGTTCCACCTTCACGTTTAACTATTAGACTATATTGGTCTTTAAAATTGTTGGTCTTTCTTTTGGTCTGTATTTTGTTGCACCAGGATAATGCAAACATGGAACATTCCATTTATTCCAAACATTCCATAGTGATTCAAATGATATTCCAGAGAAAATTTAATGGCTCTGCAAAATGCTGCAAGTCGGCGACTTAATATAGAGCAAAAGCGCCCCAGACCATGATGCTTCCTCCTCCATGACATGGTTCAATTAGATCATCTTCCAGTCTTCACTAGTCCATAGGGCATGCTTCATGGGCCAGGCAAGCTCTGATTCTTATTTTGCCATCTTAGGAATGGCTTTCTTATTGCAACTCAACCTGTCAAAAAGCTTTAACTTGAAATATTCTCTTCACAGAAGGACTGAGACTTGTCTACTATGAGCGTACAGCTACCAGTGTACAGCTGTGCTTGAAAGTGTTGTCTTGTGAGCCATCTGTCATGTAAGTTGTTGTCTCTCAGGAACTTGTCTTCTAATTCTGTTGTGTCTTTTGTTCTGCCAGACCTCTTCTGTTTTACTTTCCTCCATTTTCCAAGTGCCTTTTGATGGTGTAGTAAACTGTACTCCCTGACTCATCTTGACTTTCTTTGTAATTCCTCTAAAGGGAACACCTTTTAACTGTTATAATTATGTTTTTCTTTATTAATTGCCCTTTTCATCATCATAACCATAATCATCCCCGGATTCCAATTGGTTTATTTATTCACTGCCCACCTGTAACTAAATGTAAAAGCTCTAAATAGTTAACTGCGGTATCCTGGGCTGAAATGTAAATGTGATCTTTAGGCGGTGCCGGCCCCAGGCATAAGCAAACTAAACGGCTGCTTGGGGCCCCCTGGCCACCAGGGGGCCCCCAATCGAGTGCACAGGTGACTCTGCGTGGTAGGAGGGGGCCCCCAAATCAAATTCTGCTTAGGGCCACCAAAACGCTCTTTCCGGCACTGTCTTTAGGTCTTGGAAATAGTTATAGGTTGTCAGGACTTTATTTATTTATTCAATATACTTACAGTAGATGATGCTGGTGACTGGACTTCCTTCTGTGACTGTTTGGTGACGAAAACAACAAATAATAGTTATTACTTGGTGACAACAACAAACAACAGTTATGAATGGGTAAAAAAAACAACAAACAACAGTTATGACTTGGTGACAACAGCAAACAATAGCTATTACATGTTAACAATAACAAACAACAGTTATGACTTGGTGACAACAGCAAACAATAGCTATTACATGTTAACAATAACAAACAACAGTTATGAATTGGTGACAACAACAAACAATAGTCATGACTTGGTGACAACAGCAATTAGTAGTTATTACATGGTAACAACAACAACAAACAATAGTTATTACTTGCAGTGGTATCTATTGGTACACATCTCATAAGCAACTATGCATCCAACAAAATGTAGAATGTTTTAGTCATTACAGACGTCTGCGCCTACAGACACCACTAAGTATGTTTCATGACGAAGAATAATTTGCCTGTTTAATTATGACAGTCTTCAACATAATTGTGATTTAAAATGAGGATTTTTTTCCCTGACTGCAGTACTCTGCACCATTCTCAATAACCCACAAGCCTCTCATTTAAAAGGTTGCAGCTGAAAAAGAACATCCATCAACTGTACACGGTAATGTTGTAATAGGTCTTACTAAGTCACCAAAGGGGTGAATATGATACATGGTGAGAGAGCATGTTTCTTTCGTTAGGTTATATCTTTGTTGGTGTAAGCACAGACAAAGATGTTCTCTTTCTACTGAAGGTAAAGTAAGGCTGTGGCAAGTTATTATTTTTAAATGGCTTGACCAAAGGCATTACATTAGCATTACATATAAAAAATATATTAAGTTGTTGGATGTTAGCATAGTTCCATATATATTAAATGGTATTTAGTGCTGTTGCATTATGTATTACTATATTTTAAAGGAGAAAGACCTGCTTACCTGCTCTGTTTTAACATCAGGGGGAACTGTTTCTTGCTTTTTTTTTGTAGGAGTCATCTATGACATAGACAGAATTCAGTATCCGTGTACAATATTGAATGTACTATGAAATATTTTAATACATAACATTGATAACTGCAATAAAAAAGTGTTTTATTTTGATAAGAGGAACACAGGGAGCATTGGAATTCCAATTTTCTTTCAGGTAGTTTTAATATTGCCATTGACATCTTGTCTAACTGACAGCACACAAAGAGGTCCCTAGCAGAGCACACACAGTACACGCTCTCGCATTGTGACGGCCATTGTGCTCCGGAGATGGCGTAGGCCTGCCCCTGCTCTATCTGCACGCATCTCAACCTCCAATGGCACAGGCCTCCCTTGTGAGCTCAGACTGCAGGCTGAACAAAAGACCACCACATTCCCGCATGTTCAAAGCCTTTGATTAGCATGGGGCTGGAGCTATATGTTAACTCTTTATGAAGGCATGATTCCAGAAGAAGGCATGATGAAGAGAAAAGACAATAGCTGTCTGTGTAATCATTTCTTCCAGACGTGGTCACTTTTTTATTGCCCTCAGACTGCCTCTACGCACATTTTCACACACAATGACCGAGATGGCTGAGACAACACTTACAAAGATGTCACTGATAGAATGTTTATTTATTTATTTTTGTGGTCCCTACTCAACAAAATACATTTTGAATTGCCATAGCATAATGCTATTCAGAGATAAATTCTCAATTGTGACATAATTATAGATAACATTGAGTTTAACTACTAAATTAATTATCATCCTTCAATCGTGTTAATGAGCATTTTTTAAAGGCTTGAAATATTTTGAGGTTAAAGAAGTTTCAATTATTCATACAAACTCCTTTTTAGTGTATTTAAAAAAACAACTGCAATGAGACATTACTAGTAAATCAACTACTCAGTTATTTAACATACATAAAATGCAATGATAATATAAAGTATACTTACTAGTATTTTGAAGAAATTCATAACTGAAATATTTTCTGCTTCACTCTCACTGTCTTTGCTTTCCTCTTGGTCTTCCTGGAGTTGAACGGACTCCTTGCCAATATCAAGGCTTTTAACCTCCTCTGCCTCTAAACTGGGGTTGGTAGGCTTCTCTTCTGGATTCTTCTTTACCTCAGCTTGTGGCTCCTATAATCAACCAACAAGAATCAGAAATGAGAATGTGTTGGAGCAGCACGGATGAAATGCAAGCAATGAGTGTGTTATGTGTGGCAGTGAGATGGGAGCACAATTCCAACCGTGCCTCAGCCTACTCGGGTCTCCGTCAACAATCAACCTTTTATTTATCACTGTTTCCACCCCACACTCATTTATATTCAGCAATGTTGGACACTTGAGGCTTTTTGCCATGTAAAATGCAATAATTGTGCATGTTGATATTCTGGTGAAATCGGTTGTACCTAACCAATGATATTACCAGTACATTTAATCTAATTTTCCTTACAGAAGTATTATTTCATATTAAACAGTGGTCATTCATCATCTGGACTTGGGTCCATTCATTGAACAATACTATCTGTTCAACTGGAACAACAGTTGACTCTATCGAATATGTCTTCACATCCCAAAGCCTCTTTACATAAACTCCAGACGGATCTACACATTAGTAAATGATTTCATCAATAAAATAATTGAATTGAATAGCTTAGAGGAGTAGAAAGAGGTAAAACATTGATACACTATACTGTATATATCAGGAAGTTTTTTAAGCTTAGACATACTCAGAATACAGTTTGTTTTTTTCTTTTTACAAACAGTCATGATATTTTGATCTTATTTAATTTTAATACATGTATTTATGTTTTGAGAATATATTTAAAAATAGCTATATTTTTTAAAGGCTATTTCTTTTTCATTAAATTACATGTAAAATAATTCTGCCTTTTCTCAACATCTTGGCTAATGCAACAACTTTGTTCCAGAATTCTTTGAGAACTTCAGTTAGAGTGCTCTGTCTTAGTGTGGACTGAGGTTTATGAATTCACATCAGTTATATTCGAACTGTACAGGAATTCGTTGTAATTTATATAATTGTTCTATTACATTTCAACACCATGCGATCACGTTACATTCCATTCCATTGCGATTCGATTTAAGTTGAAAATTAAAGCTACAGTCTGCGACTTTCGTATTTACAAAACCACATTTAGGGCCCCTATTTTAGTCCGGATGTGTTGGATATTGTTGATATTATATGCAAAATCTAAATTGAATCATCATCTTAATGTAGTTAGCTTGAAACCCCTGATGGTCTTTCTCACTGCTATTGCACGCCATTCCCTTACCTAGCGTCAGGCAGGGAATCCCCAATAAAAGTGTGAGGTATGTTTTGCTAAAATGAAGGAAGTACCGTTGACAGAGCTTTATGGTGGTGTCTAATGTCTTTGCAGGGCGGGCCCAACATCTAGACTCCATAGAAAAATAGACAAAATAAAATGTAGAAATTTCAGAGAAATAAACCAGTAATTTAAAAGCGGAGACCTGTTTTATTCACATTTTGTAGAACCCAGAGATTTAAATAGGCATAAATATGGCCTAATATCGTAGAACACATCTTTAAGCTTAGGGTTGTAAGAGCGCCCCTTCCAGGTATGGTTGAGTCAGTGATCCTTCTCACCGACTCAATTTTGGATGTGCTGTTTATACCGGAATCATTGTTGCCATCACTGATCACAGATCGACTGCTTAAATCTGTCAGCTACCTAGTCACACTGGCCTCTTGTTCCATTAATCTCATTGTGTATTTTGTTCCTGTGTTTCGTTAGTTAGCCATTGGTCATTGTCCGATGAGTACAGCATGTGTTAAGTGTTACTGTTGAGTGTACACTGTTCAGATTCCTTGCAGTCATTTTTATTTTAGGTACTATTAATAGTATGGGTTAACATTGGTTAGGGTTAACATTACAGAAACAGATATTCGTGCCAGGGTTTGGTGTTGTGGTGTAAGCTCCCACTTGTATCCCCGGCAATGGGTTTTGAGCCACGGCTCGGCCACTGTCTCAGGAATTCTCTGAGGAAGAGCCACTGTCTGTCTCTCCTCTGTCTCTCCCCGGCTGGGCCTCCTCTCTGCCACTCCGTACATGTCTCTGCTTCCTACTATACTGTCATTAAAATAATACAACTTTTTACAAGTGAAGATGGGCCATGTACATTTAAAGCTGATTACTGCTCCTAACATCCATTTTGCTGCAGTAACAGCCCCTATCATATGTGTTATTTAACATCATTTGGTTTTACAAGATCGTTCAGTGGAACCCGAGTTCCTGAGGTTTAGGCTGTTGTGTTCCTATGCTATATTTAACATTACATATTGGTAAGTTTTATTTTTGCTTGCCCCGATTGAAATTCTAAATTATATGTACAGTATTAGAATAAATCAAAATAGGTTGTGAGTACAGTGATCAATAATTCCTGCACACCATGTGTTTATCTTCCTATCATTTGATGAATTGGTGAATCAGGAATCAAATGACTGGACTATCAATGAATCAATGAATCATCAATGAATTCAGCATTTCTTTTGGAGTACATTGATAATGAAGCATTGATTGGAAATGGATGGTAGGTGATTGAGAAAACCGGTAAACCAAACTTTTCGACCTTTTAATAGCAAACATCAAAGGTATGCTGAAATACCAAATCATACCATACATAACCTTTATGAAATAAGATATAAATGAACAAATAATACTACAGTTCATTATGTGTAATATTTTTCACAGTGTTACAATAACTTATTAATAAAGGAGTGCAGCTGCTCGGTTTGGACCATTCTGCTTTCTACTAAGTCCTCTCACTGAGGTTGACTTCTAGTGTAATGGAAATAGTACAGCCTTCTGTAGACACGCCAGCCTCCACGCTGGTCGGCTTATACGACGACTCTTCAATTATTTTCATACAGGTTGAGTGCAGATGGCCAAGCAACCTCAACGTCGCTGTAGCATCTCCAGTAAAGGACTTGCAAATTTTTATGTCTTCATCTTCTTTTTTGTCTTCCCCTTCTTGTGTAATGGTGGACTCACACAGACCAATTAGCTCAGATTTTGTAGTGGTGTCTGCATCAACATGTACTTGATCTTTTTCGGTGGGGCCGTCTTCATTGTCAATCAGAAGTTCCTTTGCGTGACACGATGTACTTCCACACAGTTCATAAGAGCTGTACCCCACCTGTTTCCATTGGCTGGATTTAGGATTGTCTGATTCAGTATCATTCTTTATTGATGGTAGTATATCTGTAATATTTGCTGCGGCCTTCTGAGAATGGACGGGGCTGAATTCCAGTTCTTGTGCCATTGCTGACTCTATAGCTGCTACATCTTCAAGGATATCAGCAATTCTTTCAAGCTCTTCGAGTTCTTCAGCCATTGCTGACCCTATGGAAGCTACATCGTCATAAACATCTGCAATTTCTGTCATCTCATCTTGAAGCACAGCGCTCTCCTTTACAGGTTTTTCCTCTGCGACTTCATCAATGACCAGTTCGGCTGTTTCCATTTCCTGTCGGCTGACGCTATCCTGTCGGCTGACGCTATCCTGTCGGCTGACGCTATCCTGTCGGCTGACGCTATCCTGTCGGCTGACGCTCTTTTCTGTATGATGCTCTTCAGAGCTTTCCGTGGTGATTTTAATGTTGTCCGCTACAAGAAAATCAGGCAGTAATGGATGATCGGTCTCAACGTCCTGAAATGGGAATCCTAATGTCAGCTGCAATGGACATGAATCTGGAGCCTTCAACATTTCCCAGTCCGGTTCAATGGATGATGAAGAGGAACTGACTCCTTCACTTGTCTCCTTGTAATAAGAATCAACAGGGATGTTTGTTAGATCCATTCAATGTTTTGATATACACTGGGAAAGTGGAGAATTACCTGTATGTAGGTGATCCAGTTTCACCGTAAGTCAACATTACCAATTCATACCTTACATTAAAGTATTAACATACATAATTTAATGTTGATTCATTTGTCCGTGTGAAGGTTTTGATAATGAATCAATAATTCACCATACTGAGTGAATCAATGATTCACCATACTGAGTGAAACTGAAAGGGAGCTTAAATGGATCACTGATAGAATACTTACAGTCCGGATCCCATTGATCAATTTCTCAGGGACTGTCTGCATTTGCAGGCAACTCTCCTCCACTGTCTCCTTCACTGTCTCCTCCACTGTCTCCTCTATTTTAGGGTCGGGATCAGCGGTGGCCTGAGGCTTTGCTTTCTTTTTGCGTAGCTTGTCAAAGATGTTCACTTTTTCTTTCCGCTTGGGCTCTTTCTCTTGAGGGTCTGGCTCAGGATCCGGTGTCGTTGGAGTTTCAGCATTCTGAGTCTCCGGTTCTGCTTCTGCAACTGTCTTGATGACAGGCTCCTGTTTCACTACCTCAGGCCTGGGACCAGAGCTGTCTGATTCCACTGTGCCTGGCTCAGCAGAGGGGAGCAGTGAGGGAGGGGAACTGCTCTGCTCCACAACTGTTTCACAGGTAACTGCAGGCGACAAGTCAATTAGTTTTTAACATTTTCATTTTAGTCATTTAGTGGATGCTATGAGTGACTTGCAGTAAGTACAGGGACAGCCCACTGGAGCAACTTAGGGTAAAGCCAACAACATTTGGCACAGTTGGGAATCGTACCAGCAACCTTTCAACTACCAGTCTGACTACCTAAATGCTGAGCCACCTGACACCGTGATGGTACGAAAATGGGAGGGGTAGGAAACATTTTGGACCATCCTTTACCAAAGGAGTTTCCTATTGATACTACACCTATGACTAATCACTGCAGTGCCAGTGGAGTTGCACTAAGCTCAGTCCAAGCAAAACATATCCTTGCTCCGTGTGTAAAACTAACAGGGTACTTGAAGCGAATAAGTTAGTCAACCTATTCTGGAGAAAGTGGCTTTAGTTGCTCCCTTGCTGACATCAAATGGATTATTAATATCAATATTTTAACACAACATTATGGTCTTGCCCTGCAAATCCTCATACATGGCTGTTGATCCAGTGAGGAATAATACACATGGACAGATCAAACATCTGTTCTTCTCCCTGAAGGCTACGCCTATAGTTAACAACACCTCCCAACAGTAATGTCTGTTTACACAGACTTATTAGACAATTGTACCTTCATCCAGACTATTACAATAATTGATTAAAAGGCATGCGATCACTGTCATGTAAATCCATTGGAGCTAAACTGCACATTACAAGCTAGCTGAGATAAGGAGTTGGTGCAACAAGTTGGGCTCAACGTTTGGAGTATTGATTATGGGGTAACAATAGGATGACAGGATAAAAACACTCAGCACGTCTCTAGGGGCCTAAGGCACTCTTTCGTAACACCAAGCTAATCAGATTTGAAATGTGAATGTTTCGTCTAATGATTGTTTCCTGGGAAGGCCAATGATAAATGCAAAATGGCCTGAATTACCCAGGTAGACGGGAGGTATTGTCAGCATGTTTTCTTTGTAAAGATCTCACTATATCAACACATTTAGCTGTCTCAAGTGCCTAGGAAGGCTAACTGAGATATAATTAATGTGTAGGACCTCACAGGTTTTAAATGGTGTGTCTTGCTGGTTTGTTTGACAAGCATTTTGGGAAAGAAAAAAGAATAGCATGGGCAATTATTAATTGCGTTTAAAAAGGGCCATAGCTAAAATAAAAATGAATCACAAAATTGATAAAAGACCAACATGGAGAAAATGGATCAATTGAAAAAATGAATTAACACCCAAAGCCCCATATTAATGGATCGGTTAATATCCTATGTCAAATACTTACCACTGTTCTCCAGGTTGTTGGATAAGACGGTTACCGCATGCCCGTTCTGGTGCTTCTCCTGAGGCAGCTCAGTCTAAGAAAAGACCAATTATATTGTCATCATTGCTTTCATCACTTTCAGCTGAAAATGCCCTTGAAATATTAAACTACTAATACCACAAATAAATAATTAAATTTGGTTTTAAATCAGAACTTTTCCCCTGTACCTCATCATTCAAATGAAGACATATATGCTATTCAAGTAGGATAATGTTAACAATACCATGGATTTAGAATTCTCATTGCCCATCTTGATCACAGTTGAAACCTGCAGAAGAAACTGTTAGAGTCCATTTTTTTATATTTTGAATGCTGCCATGAGATAAACAATTTTGAATATATAAATATTTTTAAAATATATACTGATATAGCTTCCCAAGTAGCTACCAGCAACAGAGATTGATTCAGTAACACAAATGTATATGTTTAATAAATACCAATGACCTACAGTATAAGCTACCCATATCACCATTTGTAGCTAAGAAAAAAGCATGTCTGCATTTACCGTAATGCCTACAGAGATGCAATAGATGTTATCAAGACAATATTACTATTCGTTGAGACTTTGTCTTACCTTATTCCAACTCTTCAGTTGAGTAAATCCAGTAGTAGCTCACTCTCCTGTTGTAAAATTACTTTGTTTATTAAGTGTGTACGTCGTATTCCAGCTACTGGTGGAAGTAAATTGTCAATTGACTTGCGACTGTGTAACCTGCCCAACTAAGTATATATGCATAGGTGTTTTGACCTGTTCCTAAATGGGTGGAGCTATCTCTTAGTAATCCAAAAACAGATCTATTTGAATGGCAAAAAGGCAACTACAGCAATAACACCGTCAGAGCACCTCTGATGCACTCAGGCTATAATCTATTGATTTCTCCCTAAAACGTTTTCATTGAGGATATTGTGTTGAAGCTATCTTTAACAGACTGATTGTGATTCCATGAATGTACATCTCAAAGATCCCATGAGAAAGTTGAGTGTAGGAAACCCATGACTGTGAGGTGTGGTTGGGATAGAAACAGGATGTGAGTGTAGGATATGTGGAACCATTGGAAGGATAGCTTATTTACTTAGTGGGGCACAAGTCCAAATACTTGACACAGGAGCCTATTATTAATTTTAGTTCTCTACTTTCCAACATCATTTGATATATGAGGCAGATTGCAGCTGATTTAGTAATTATTTTCTAAACGTGCCTTTTCATAGATTTTTAGATAAATTTGGGTTTACTTTTTAACAGCTGTTTACACAACGAAAGTATAGATTTAAATTTCTTCTGGTCCACATACAACATTCAGGGTGAAGAATGTAAAATACATTTAAAATACTTTCTAAAATCCTGAACTAGACCTTTACACTGTCAAGCTTCACTTAACAGTGTTATATTTAGAAAATGTTTCTTCCATGAGAACTAATTTAATAACAATCTTGTAAACATAAAGTGACAGTATATCAGACAATGCCGCATTAATAATGTAGTGTTGTTGTTTATTTAACCCAAAGCTATACTTATTTTGGCTCCAATACCTTCCATATTATCAAGACCCAACAGGGAGCACTGTTAATCATGACAGACAAAGGGGTATATAAATAAATCAATTTAGATCATCATGTGGCCTACCAACGTAAGGCAATTGTTTGTCAATCAAAACAAACCAACTCCTCCAGTAGCAATTGATCCAGACTGAGAGAAAAAAACAACAACACTGCTGCATCATAAACTAATATCATTCCCAGTTTCTCTTTCAGTGGGGAAATCCAAGCTATCAGCTATACTCGTTCTCAGCGGAGGTCACACTTTTCTGTGGGGAAAAAAAAAATAAAAAATGATGCTAATATGTACAGTATTTTAACCCCAATCCTTTTCACGTCGTCATCACTAATCTACTGTATTACTAGCAATGTGTGTAAGCCGGCTATGCTACCTGCTTATACAAATGTGATTAATCATTTTGCATACCCTTCTTAACCTGTGAGCTTACTTTGTAATTGTTCATCAGAGAAGCAGCCAATTATATAAAAATTGGACGGGAGGTACTATATTGTACTGTCACAATAAATAGGCCATGACGATGTGATGAATATTTACTTTGTTGGATCAGAACTGTAAGCTGATGCCTATGACAGCATCTTCTTTTCCCCACACCTTGCATTCCCTTGACTTTTTTAGACCTATAGTTCTGTGTTGTCACAAGCTTATATACCCACAAACTGATTTGCTCTAGCAACAGTTAGATTCCCCACCAACCATGACAAAATTGAGAACAAATTGGACTTAAATAACATTTACGGTGAGGCATTGAGTTAATAGTAAGGTTAGGCATAAAATAAACATGTAAGAAAACAAACTGTAGAAACTGGCAAAGTTTATCTAGCTTAGGAGTCATTAATAATAATAATTAGTTCAGCTTATATAGCGCTTTTCAAGAACCCAAAGCGCTTTACACAGTGAGGGGGAAAGCCCACCTCATCCACCACCAATGTGTAGCACCCACCTGGGTGATGCACGGCAGCCATTTTGCGCCAGAACGCTCACCACACATCAGCTATCAGGTGGAGAGATGAGTAGTTATATATGCCAATTAGGAAGGAGGGGGATTA